>LTAE01001400.1:41445-56204 GCA_001647135.1 Pontederia paniculata | reverse complement strand
ATATATATATATATATATATAGTTACCATATTAAGCTACCTTATATGTTCATTTAGTTATATATGCATATATTCATTAACCATTGGATTTATCATTAATGGCCAATAAAATATTAACATGTGGCATAAAGAAATTGTGTGTAGATAATTATGAATAATTCTTTTATAATTATTGATATCATAATATATATTTAAGTAACATTAATGTTAATTAGGGAGAAATATATCATTTTTAGCAAAAAACAATCATGATAAGACCTTCACCTTGTCCAGTAGTAATTCAAGCTGCCATTAAGCTAATAGCTTAAGATTTATTTCAACCATCTACACAAACATGTACACATACCTATAAATAGAAAAATCTTTAAGAAGTATCAAATGACCTACAATTATCTACTGCATCTCAAAAAAATTTCATCGCCAAATACCTAGCATATGGGTTCATAATATTTTGATAAGAACAATCACTTAAGGTTAGATATTTCACTCTAAATTTATTTATTGATTATTTATATTTCTTTCTTGGTGTCTTATTCTTCAAAAAAAAATATAAGATTTCATATGACAATTTCTATGCAAGGTAGCCTTTCACGGCTCTGATTTTAATTAAAACTAAGGTTTATATAGGAATTTATAAATCAATCTTCACTAGTACTTATATTGTCTTGAGGAAGATACCTGGTTTGATTGTGAATTAGAAGATAATTTGGTAAATTTGAGTTAATATTTAAAATTTATATTTGTTATTATAGACTATGTATTGGCTCAAAAGAAAGTGGAATAATCAAATTAGAAACATGTGTATTAGGAGAAATAAATATTTCATCTTGTGTAGCCTATTCTCCTAGAATTTAGAATAAGCAGATAACATATCTTAACTTTATGAATTTTGTAAGATTTAATACAAGGATTTAAATTTTAATATATCCATGCTTAAATGTACCTAAGTCTTCTCTAAAAAAATTGATATCTTATGAATTGGACATGCCTAGATAGAGTTATAAATTATTCTTCTGATGTCACTCAAATTGATAAAAATAATTTGGTAAATTTGATTATATTAATAAAATATGCTCATTGATAATTAATTAATGATACTTACATATTATAAGCTTCACAAAGTATAATTTTTAACTCACCAACAATTGGAATATCTGGTTTTAAAGTTATGAATTATTCTTTAATAATCTTTTAGTCTGAAAATTATTACCACACATATCCTAACATTGAGAGACTATAATAGTTTTAATGAAATGATTCCAAATGTGAGATAACTATGTTTACTTAAAGATCAAAACATGACGAATATTACTTAAAAGATATTGCATACATTTAAGGTGCATAAATATCCATGCATAATCTTCAATGTATAATAGTAAAATTACACTATTATTGGTAGGAGACAAACAAGGTACAAGTGAAAGGGAGGAAAGCTAATAACCTCCTTATATGGATAAAATATAAGGTGAGTGTGTAAATTTATAATATAGCAAAAAGGTTATCAGTTGTTTTCTTTACCTATAATGATACTTTATACATGAGCTACATATTATTATGAAAACTTCTACGCATTCAAAAGTATGTTATTGAATAATGGAAAGATGATTATGAAATATTTCCAAGGATGTCAGATGTGATAAAGTTATGAAATATTTTCATACAAAGTTTCCAAGGAACAATGCATATGATGTTAAAATAGTTTTATTTGAAATACGAACATTAAACATTTTTTTGTATATTGTGAAACCTGTTATATTTGATTGCCATACTAGTTGAAACAGGTCTTTAGAAACACATTCGATATACATGATGCCTTTGAGACGTGTATGAGGTTTCTTGGCCATTTACGGGGTGCTCTACGTGCACTTATTGACCTATGGTAATTGCTCTATGACACATATTGACTCATGTTTATCGTTCTGTGTTATTGTATCGTCACATCGTTATTTAGCTCGACCAATGACCATGAAGCTCTCTGACACATTGACTCATGTTTATGTTGTGTGATTGTATTGACCCATGTTATAGTATCTGCAATGGACATATGTGTGGAGTTTGATCTCGTATATCATGATATATTGTGGTTTGATTATATGTTACAAAAAAACTTATATGATTTGAAAACTTTTATTATGGTTATGATTTAAAGTTCTTAATACATAAAATTGCATGATTTATTAAAAAATCAAATGATACTTGTGTGTTCTCTTATATTGTACTTTTATTTCACTCATTGAGTGTTTGGTTTTGCTCATTTTTCCCTTTTTAAATATTCTTGATTATTGAGTTGAGTTGAACCAAGTCCTACTTTTGCTGCATATGGAAAATGTTAAACCACTAAAGAACTTTTATTCCTTTGTCTATTTTGTTTCTAAAAGCATGTATATATTTAATAAACATAGGTTTTAAAAAAATGATGTGACAGAACTATGCATAAATCTTTTGTACAACACTTAACCGTTTTGGAACGGTTGGTGTAAAATAATGTGTGACAGAAAGATATATATGAAAGTGATATTATGCATGTGATTTAAGTGTTGTGAATAAGCTTATGATTCTTATATTTAAATTCAAGTAGTGACATGATAATTAAGGAAGGATGTTTTGCAAATTTTATTTTGAGATATGATAAATAAAATCAAGAGTTATAATGATAAGGATTACATTTTAATTAGAAGATCAGGTGTAACACAAACTCTATTGAACGAAATGACGTATGGCTTAAAGTAATCATCGAGTTAATGGTATTAAAAGTTAAATATGGCAGTTGTCCATTTTGGTTTCGTTTGCAAACAAATTGGACCATTGTGTGTACATAAAAAAAAATGAAAGAAAATTTGTTCTTATGTTTATGACATTTTGCTCACGAAAAATGATGTCATAATGCTCAATGAGATAAAAGAAAATTTGAATAAAGCATTTTAAATGAAGGATATGGGTGAAGTATCTTATGCTATCGGAATTCAAATTAATCAAGATAGAAACTCAAGGACATTAAGTTTAAGTCAAGAACAATGTCTCAATAAAGTACTAAAGATTTATGGAATGCATAATACCACTTCAGCACCGACATCAATTGTGATAGGAAAATGATTTGATAAAAGTCAATGTCCGAATGTAGGATAATAACTTTTAGATATTCCTTTATGCACAAGTGAGAATTTTGATGTATGCAATATTGTTGTAAGAAATTAGATCTTGCATGAATATAAGAAAACTCTTTTATTATCAAGATGATGCGCTCCAGGATCTATAGAAATAATTTAACATAGAATAGTTTATATCATACCTAAGAAGTTTCTATTTCAAAAAGGTTGATCAGAGCGCTTGCCATCTTGATCACCCTCCAATGTTTGTGATTTCTTTAACGGTATCTACACCAACACCAAGATGAACTTGCACTCAGGATGAAGGGAGAACTTCTGGGAGGGGTCAAAAAATCTCATAAGAGGATTCACCATATTCTGGTTCTCCTAAGACCATATATATATATGTATATATATATATGTATATATATATATATATATAGAGAGAGAGAGAGAGAGAGAGAGAGGTGATTATAACCAACTCAACAACATCTTCTCGCTTTTTACGATAATGATCAAATTATATATCTGATCAACTTTTGACTATCTGATTGACCATCAATCATGGTAATTAGAATTAAGGCATACTTATTGTTGGGAATATATAGGGCGAGGGATTGACCAAGAATCAAAACAACGAATAAAAATGAGAAAGAAAGATTGACACACCGATTTTTAACGTGGTAAAACCCTATTGATCAATGTGAACAAGAGGAAAACATCCACGGGCAAAGGAGATCGCCACCAAAGAGTTTTCACTAAGCCAGAAGAAGAGAGTACATCATAAAACCCTAACGGCCCAAGCCCTCGGCTACTGCCACAGATTCCCCTTTTTTTTCTCTCTCAATTTTTTTTTTTAATTTTGAGTACAAGGTATAATATTTCAAGGCACAATAACACTTATTTGCCAATAACCCTCACTTGCATTAACTCAATTGCCATATCTTATATGGATAAACATTTATCTAATTTTGAAGTGCAATATGAAGAGATTAGGTATGTGTTGGGCACCTAAAACATCTCATCGAATATTTGAATCCATTATTTAAAATTCATATTTAATATCTTGTTTGTGTGTGACCCATTTTGTTCACATCACTACATTCATAAAACCTATATATCCAATATATTTACTACACAATTATCATTAGTACCATCTATGGATGTTCCCAACTTATTGTGTAGTCTCTTATAGGCCAAGGGTGCATCTAGGATATATCATGGCCCCTATATTTATATGAAATATGGTGAACCTTTAAAATTATTTTCATATGCGTATAATCCTTATATATTTTTTATGTTAAAATCGATAAAAAATATGACATGGTGGAATACTAGATCCCTAATCTCGATATTAATCAAGTGACTAATGAAGATATGATGTGAATGACTTTGCGAATGAAGAAGTCATTTCTTTATCTTGTGGTCACAAACTTTACATCATTCTTTATTGGTCACTTAGGACATTCCTCCAACATGAGTTGTAAATTCCTTATTGAACACTCACATGACTTTACATGCTTCTAACATCACCAATAAACATATTTGATATATCTAATCGAATTATCTTTAACGTTATCAAATGAACATCATTAACATGAGGTCATCAATGTTGTCTCAAGTCAAAAGACCATGCATTCGTTCCATTTGAGAAACCTTAAATAGTTCAACCATCAATATTCTCACGTGGGTCGGTCAGTTTAGTGAACTTGTTCTCCAACAAACACATGTATTTATCTTAATGCATAATAAGAACTGGCATTGTCAAATCGTTGACTGATAAACTACACAATAATCTAATTGGATTGATACTGCCCGATCATAAATTCTTTAGGCAATGAACATATTTTGAAGTGGACATCACAAGTTTCATATTATGATCATATCATATGTCGTGCGTTACAATTAAACTTTATGGGCAATATCATTAAATCATATTTAATACATAAAATGGAAACATACTAAGAAAATTAGAAGTAAGCATGATTATATAATATTGATTAGATCATATTGTGTTTAGGCACAATAAGTGCTAAACAAAAAGCCTCCACTTGCATTAAACCCATGTGTGACAAATATCAAACTCATCTTCTCAAGACGTTTATTGAATGTAGATACAAATAACAGTTTAGTCAATGGGTGTACCGAATTATTTAATGTACTTATCTTTTTTATACTTATGATTTAATGCTCTTGGTAATCATTAGCCAAACGATCTTTGTGATGGATGCGCGTTTCCTTTTGATGAGTTCTCAGCTCAATAATTTATGCTACTTCTTCAGTATTATCATAACAAAGCAATATCAATTTATTTGCATTTGGAAAATCATGAGCACAAAAGTAAACTTTTATATCCATGCAATTTCCTTTGCAACATCTGATACAACAATATAATCAACCTCCATTCATAGTGAATATATACCCAAGTTAGATTTCTGATCATCGACATCTGACACAAAGTCAACATCTGTATGGCCTTCACCCATCATGTTGTGTCCTGCATAAAGTAAGATATAATCATTTGTCCTTCATAACTACTTAAGGATATTCTTAACATCAATCACATGTTTTAAACATGAATTCGATTGATATTTAGCCACACTAATAGCGTAACTAATATTAAGTTTTGGACATATCATAGCATATATTATGCTTCATATAGATGAAACATATAGAATTATTTTCATTTGCTTTCTTTTCTCATCATTATGAGGTATACTATTTTTTTAGAGATGTATCCCATGTCTAAGTAGTAATAATTTTCATCTTTGAATTTTTCATATATGACGCGTGCATTTTATAATATTATTTAAGGTCTATATTAAGCATAATTTTGAGTCATTTTGGCATCGCATGCATCTATTTTATTCTTTATTTGTTCATATTGTTTCGAGTCATGATTCTATTCTTTGTTGGTGACCATTTTGCAGGAAATCAACTGAAGAGGCTAAGGGATGGAATCAACTCACAAAAGCGCACATTTACGGAGATGAAATCAAACTTCCAGTGCTCATCAAGGGCCGTGATGAAGTAGCAGCAACAATGAATGAGTCTTCACAAAGAGTTATGCAATATCACGACCTATCCAACGACCAATGCAATTTCGACACAATTCGTTACGGGCCGTAACAAAGGATTTCACGACTGCAACTTCGACGTTACGACCTTTGCCGTAGCGCAAGTTCAGAATTCCGAGATCGTCACGGACCGTTACGATCGTTACGGGCCGTTACATACCAAGTCACGAGGCGTTACTGCATATCACGACATTCACCGAAGCGGTCACCAACTACAACACAAACGTTACGGGCCATGATGTACCATTACGGGCCGTAAGTAGATGAAGTCGCCTGGAAGATCCAACATGCACACGAGTTATGGGCCGTGAGAACTTATCACAGTCCGTGAAGATCGAAGATTAGATGAAAAATTAATCACTTACGGGCCGTTAGATTTCATTACGGGCCATGAGGAAATGCCCAAGTTTATATCTTCGAAGATTTGATAATATTCGACGGACGGGAAGAGTTCTATTTGATTCAGGACTCTAGAGATCTGATTGAGAGATGTTTATGAAGAAGTTGAGAGAGATTTTAAAGGGATTTTATCACAACCATCGATCGAGATCAAGAGATTATTGCTGATTCCTATGAAACCCTAATCTAGAGGGGGTATAAAAAGGGTAAAAATGGGATAGATGAGATATTCATATTATTCTACAAAGAGAAGAGAGGAAGAGAAGAAGCCAGAGAAATCTATTCGAAGCCTTGAGCAGAATTCAGATTTTCTGAGGCAAGGAAGAGCAAAACGTTAAATGTCTTATGCAGAGATCTAGAGTTTGATTTATTTTCTTTTGGAAGAATTGTTATCCTTTTTAGTCATTTGTATTAGGAACTTCTGAACCATATTTTGGATTTTGTTTATATTGATTTGTTTCTTTTAGAGCGTGATTATTTTCCTTAATGCTTTCTCTTCTCTGTGATGATCATGAGATTTGATTATTGACTGTTTAGTGTAATTGATTTCATTGGTGTGAGCATTAGGAGGGTTGATATTTGAATTCTAAGTCATAGCAATTCATGTCACAATCTTATTACTCGCGGGAGATTCTAGGTTGTGTGGCCTGTTAAGCTGGACTTAATTAAGCGATTGACAATATAAGTTTTACATTGTTAAAGCATCTTAGATTAGGAATTGTTTGAGGGGGATTCGCTTGAACGCTCTCAACAAATCTGAACCTAGGGTAGGTGATTGCGTCTGTTTAGAGGATCACATCTTAAGCAAACCTTAGTCCATTATTAGAACAATTTTAATTCAATGGATTAGCGGTGAGATACAGCCCTAAATCTTCCAAATTTATTCAATTTGATCTCATCTGACCACATCTCTAGAATTTTATCTTTTTTTATCTTTTATTTTCTGAACTAAAACTGAAATTAATCTTTTCTCACTACTTTTGGATATAGACAAGGTTAGGTTACACTAGTCCTCGTGGGTTCAACATCCTTACTCTTTATTATTATATTACTTGAACGACTAGTGCGCTTGCTAGTGTATCTAGACCGCATCAATATAAAAAATATTTAGTATATTTTGAATGTACTTGGATTGAGAATGACCTATTATTTGTCTTGATCTATCCTTATAGATCTTTATGCAAAGAATATAAGTTGCTTCTCTCAATTTCATGATAGAGAACATTTTAGATAGTCAAATTTTGATTGGATTGCCTCATTTCCAATGAGTAGAATATCATCAACATATGTTGCTCCCATTAATCATTTTGTACACACATAATTTATAATGCGTGACATTAATGGGTAGAGAGACATTTTTGATGTATTTTGGATTCGGCTTGTGGATTTTGCTTCAAATTCAATATTGCTCCCACTATTCTCTTGTAGTACAAATTCTCTTTCGAGGAAAGTGGCATGCCTTGAGGCAATAACATTTTGTTTTTTTGGTATATCAAATTAATATTCTAAACTATCTTTGAAATATCCCACAAATGTTTCTTTTTCAGCTCTAGTCTCCAACTTATTTGCTCCTACTTTCTTTATGAAAGCTGAATAACCACAAATCTTAACATGCTTAAGACTAAGTTTTCTTTTATACCACATCTCATATAGTGTTTTCATAATAACTTTGAAGGACATTATGTTTAACAAGTAAATAGAAATTTCTAGAGCATAACCTCAAAAAGAGATTTTCAAAGAAATGAAAATTTGGTGTATGAAATCATTGATCTTTCCATATCATATATGGTTCAATTTCTTCTTTCATATACGCCATTTAATTGCGAAGTATGTGGTGTAATAAATTGAGATAATGTTCCATTATTCCATTCTTCCTTTGCGATTTGATCGAAGAGTTTTAATACTTCTTCTAATTTACTTTTTTACTTTATGTTTGAAACTTATGAACTTTTCAGAAGTTTTGGATTCATACTTCACTAAGTACAAATACCCATACCGAGAATACTCATTAGTAAAAGTTATGAAGTAGCAAAAGCCTCCTCTTGCACTAATATTCAAGGGGCCACATACATATTTATGTATCAACTCTTTATAAATGAAGAAATCAAGTATTCCTTTTGATCCCAATTCTTTATTCTATCAATGCCAATAAGACAAAGTTTTAAGTGTCAAAATATGCTTGATTCACTTTCTCTCACTTGCGCTTATTAGTATTTTCAATCGTCAAGAAATAATCCAACGTTTCTTAACAATATAGACCATGGAATTTTTCTTTAACAATTATCTCATCATTCAAATAAAACATATAACTATTCTTATCGAAAACAAATTCATAACACACTTTTATGAATTTAGAATGGAAATAAGATTCTTGATAATGTTCAAAATATTACAAGCAGACTATCAAATCTAGACTTCTACTCTTAAAGTACAAAAGAAAAATTCAATAAATTAAACATATGATGATTAACCATTCACAATGAATAGTTGGATTTGTCCTTTTTGTAGTAAATTAGCTCTTTGCAACTCATGCAACATATTGCACATATGAGATGCATAGCCAAAGTCTAATATCCAAATAGTAGAATATGAAAAGTCAATAATTTTTATTAATAAGAATTAATATATCTTTGCCTTTATTTTTTGCAAGTGTAGCAAGGTACTCCTTGCAATTCCGTTTTCAATGTCCCTCTTCCTTATAAAAGTGACAACTCACTTTTTCTTTGAAGTTTGGTTTGCTTTTCATGTTGATCTCGTCTTTGGACTTGAAGCTTTTATTCTTCACACCCTTTCCTCCCATTTCCATTTTGTTTTGAGAGACATTTTTTGTTTCAGAAGTAGAAGCAACCATCAACATCATTTTTAACGAGTCTGAAAAACTTTTCTTCATGTCATCCTCTACTACTTTTAGATATGAAGTAACGTATGAACCTTTAGTGTTTTTTTTTTGCATAAGACAATTCATTATGAATTGTCCAATATGATGGGGGCAAGGAGGAAAGAATTAAGCAAATACTTAATGTATTTACAATTATGACATCAAGCTCTCTCAACTCATTGATTAGATTGATCATCTTTAATACATGATCATTTACAGAGTTTCCTTCATATAGTTTTATAGAGAACAATTCTCTTGAAATTCTTAATCTCCTTGCATAAGATTTCTCACCATAGGATTCCAGTTTGGTGATCATATTAGAAGCATAATCATCCTTTTTAAGCTACTTTTGAAGTGCATCACACATGGATGCAAGGATGAGACATTTGACATAATTTTTTTCAAGTCATTTGTCCTCATCCTCAATCTCGTTTTTGTTGTTTTGTCATTATCTATCTTGATTCAACATTCCTTGATCATGTTAAGGCATTTAAGACCTCTAAAATAAATCTTAAATTTACAACCAATCTTTAAAATCCGCTCCAGTCAATCTATGATAATCCATCAACTTGGTGATATTTTGGGATAAATTATATATTTTGACATAATAAAATAAAATAAAATAGCATCATATTAATCATGCTTATATAAATACCATTAAATTTGAACTTTTTTTAATAGTAACTCTCACTAGTTTTGTAAACTTTCATACACAAAGAAGAAAAAAATATTCTTTCTTCTATAATGAGAATTGAGATCCTTATAAATTATTCACCGCAACCTAAAAAGATCGAAGTGAAATAATTTATAAGGTAGGGGAATTATTCTTTTCCAATATTAACAATTAGGATTTCAATCATACTTTAGTTTTCGATTTATATTTCGTACCATAACCAGATCTAAGAATACATGTCGTTTAAACTTGACCCATCAATCTAGCAAATATGAAATACAAATTATTTTGACCCCAAATAATATGGGAAAAACTAATATGAAGTTTCATTTCATTTATATTAGATGCTTGAGAAATTTTTAAACTACATCTCCCACGAATTATTTTTCAATAATATGTACAAAAGTAATCACATGTGATTCATAGTTCTACTATTTCCTATTGACGGAAGACTACGTTTGAGATTCACAACCTCGTCCTTGTAAGCATACTATTTTAACGAAATTTTTTGGAGTCATTTAATAATTATGCTAATTTTTCACTAAACATCATATGCAATTATTACATGTAAAATTAGAGCATAAAATTAAATGTTAATATTTGAACAATTTCATCACATGATTATTTTATAAATTATTATAATTAATAATTCTAATGTGACTATTTGATACATAATAGATAAAATTTATCATGTACAATATCACAAAATGAAATAATGATTTTAAATATTTAAAATCATCATGTTTTTAAAATGAACAATAATTTAAACACGTTTAAAATATAATTATCCCTAATATCTAATCTCTAAAGAATTTTAAACTATTTAAAAAATCATCTAGAAACTTCGAACAATAATTCAAAATTATAATTGAACTGAACCAAATGACTCGATTCGACCGAACCATTGACTCACTCGAAGCAGATTAGAGCGGTCTTAATCCAGTCCGATGGTCGTTGGACTGTGTTGTGTGGCATTCGCCATGCGACCTCCGCATGAAGTTGATGCCTGACCTGCAACGATGTTCATAGTGCATGCACTAAGGAAGAATAGAGAACTTTCATGAGGGGTCAGAAAAAAAAGAGGATTCATCAAATTTTAGATCTCCTAATACCTCATATATATATATATAGAGAGGTGATTGTAACCAATTCAACAAACTCTTTCTCATTTTTTACGATCATGATCAAGTCATATCTTTGATCAACTTTCGACCATCCAATTGATTTTCAATTATAATAATTAGAGTTATGACATACTTATTTACAAACTATTATGTACAATGCTTGATTGATTTATCTAGTAAGTTTGGTTAATGGATATCAAATTAATGCCAAAAAAGCACATTGGAAAATTATTAAGAAAATTACATACAATTAAAATAGACATACTAAGTTGACTCATTTGAAATGGTAGGTTATTCAAATGTAAATTTTTAAGAGAATATTAACGATAAATCACTTACTTTTGTGGGATGATGTTGTTATTTCGAGAAAATAAGAAATACAAATATGTGACTAGATATAGTATGATAATGTAACACCTCTGATTATTAAAATACATAAAAATAAAATAAAGATGAGATATGATAAGATAAGGAAAGATATAGTTGGTTAATATTAGGAAAATAGTTTGAATTGAAGTCAAATTGTTATATTTTCTTATCAATTAAATATTTTTAAAGGAATCATAATCATATGGAAGATTTATCTTATGTAATTAAAATCAAATACAAAGTTATTCTTGAGAGTCCTAATTGAATTTAAACTCCATCTAGGGGTGAATTTTCTTCCCAATAAATAGGACTCAACCCCTCCTCTCATCCCATAATTCTTCCCTCTCAAACCAAAGGCATCTGAAGTTCTCTCTCTCTCTCTCTCTCTCTCTCTCTCTCTCTCTCTCTCTCGGCGACGCAAGGACATGGAGGAGAAAAGACCAACACGGATCGTGTCCACATGGGACACGGGCCGTGTTGCACGACAAGAAGGAATAAAGCGGACCGCGCAATGAAGACCTAAGAAAATGGATCGTGTCCGAGTAGAACATCGACCGCGTCGCGACAAAGAAGAAGCGAAATCGACCGACGGAAAATTGAGGTATGTAATTAGGAGGATTAACTTTAGATTTTTCATATATGTATGATAGAATAAAAGAATGATTAAAAAGAAAATAATGATTAATCAGAAAAATTGAACACTCGCCATGCCCCCAGGACATGGTCCACATCTTGCGGAATCAGCGTGAGACATGCCGGGTACGGACCACGTCGACGGACGACGCGATGACCGATAATAGTTTAATCCCCTAAAATGGACCGTGTGTCTTGTTGACATGATCTGTGTTCCATGGGAGAACGACCGAGTCAACCTCTGACGCAAGCTATTTCGATCGAATCCAACACGCCCTTAGGAAACAGGCCACGTGCCTTGGGGACGCAGTCCGTGTTCTAGGGTTTTTAAAGAAAAAGAATGATCATATGGTTTTCATGAAACGAACTGTGGTTTCCTTGAATAGAATAATAGAATGAACCCTGCAAAGAAAACGGTCCGTGTTCTCACTTGTAACGTCTCTTTCTCTGAAACGGTCATGTTCACTCGAACACCGGCTAACCCGGTACACAACACGGGTCGTGCGACCATGACGGGGCTGTGTCCCAAAATGATTGATGCTATGTTTGATTGACTGATTGAAATTGATTGAGGTAGGGTTAGTATACTCTCACGTGAATTTAGCATGAAGAAGAAGACTTTGGTGGATTTGAGAACAAGATTTATTTCTATAAGGGTTATTGATGTTCTCTCATGTGTTTGTTGAGAACATGCTTTAATCCTATAAAGGTTATCAGTGTTATGAGTTACTGCAAAAGGGCAGACTTTAATACTATAAGGGTTATTGGTGTTCTCAATTATTGATAGATAGAGTAGGCTTTAATTCCCTGAGGGTTATTTGTGCTCTCTCTCCTAGTTTAATTGTTATTGTTTTTGACGGGTCTCAGGTTGACCCATGGCCTCCCTAGCCATATTGGCACCGGATCGCTGGAATCTTCATGTCCTAATAATTGAAAAATAATTGATTGAAAGTAACTGATTGAAAGTGATCAATAGAAAATGATTGATTGGAAAGGAAAGAAGAAAAATATCTAGGGGTGAATCTCCTTCCCTATAAATAGGGCCCAACCCCTTCTCCCATCCCATAATTCTTCCCTCTCAAACCAAAGGCATTGTAAGTTCTTCCTCTCTCTCTCTCTCTCTCTCCCCCTCCGACCAACACGGACCATGTCCACATGGGACGCGGGCCATGTTGCACGACAAGAAGGAAGAAAGCAGACTGCGCACCGTGAAGACCTAAGAAAATGGACTGTGTCGGTTCGAGTAGGACATGGACCGCGTCACGACAAAGAAGAAGCGAAATCGACCGACGAAAAATTGAGATATGCAATTAGGATGATCAAATTTAGGGTTTTTCATATATGCATCATAAAATAAAAGAATGATTAAAAAGAAAATAATGATTAATCGGAAAAATCGAACACTGGCCGTGCCCCGAGGACACGATCCACATTTTTCGGAACCAGCGTGAGACACGCTGGGTATGGACTGCGTCGACGGACGACGCGGTGACCGATAATAGTTTAATCGCCTAAAACGGACCGTGTGTCTTGTTGACATGGTCCGTGTTCCACGGGAGAACGACCGATTCAACCTCTAACGCAGGTTGTTTCTACCGAACCCAACACGCCCTCAGAAATCGGGCTACGTGCCTTGGGGACGCAATCCATGTTCTAGGGATTTTAAAGAAAAAGAATGATCTTATCATTTTCATGAAACGAACTGTGTTTTCCCTGAATAAAATAATAGAATAAACCCTGCAAAGAAAATGGTATGTGTTGTCATGAACACGGTCTTGTTCTCACCTGTAATGTCTCTTTTCCTGAAGCAGTCATGTTCACTCGAACACCGCCTAACCCGGTACACAACACGGGCCGTGCCGACCATGACGCGGGCTGTGTCCCGGAATGATTGATGCTATGTTTGATTGACTGATTGAAATTGATTAAGGTAGGGTTAGTATACTCTCAAGTGAACTTATCATTATATGTAATTGAAAGATAAAAGATGTAAATGTTTGTGATTGAAATTATGCATGAAAAGGAAGGCCCTAGTGGACTTGAAGAACATGCTTTATTTCTATAAAGGTTATTGGTGCTCCCATGTGTTTATTGAGAACATATTTTAATCCTAGAAGAGTTATCGATGTTCTGAGTTATTGCAAGAGGGCATGTTTTAATCTTATAAGAATTATTGGTGTCCTCGGTTATTGATAGAAAGAGTAGACTTTAATTCCCTGCTTTGTTTGGGAACTAACTAATGGAGGGGTGGTATGAGATGGTGGAGTATAGGGTGGGGTGGTGGAGTGTGGTGAAGTGTGGTGGATTATTATTAAACTCATGTTTGGATAAAATTTTATGGTGATGGATGTGTTAAACTAAATCATGACATGTTTGAATAATTTAAATAAAAGTTATTTATACCCTTTATTATATATTACTATTTATGACCCTTAATAAATATAATATTATTATATATTTATTTGATTTATTATAATATTTATATATTTATCATTATTTATATCTCTTTATATGTTTTTTC
>LTAE01001400.1:0-41394 GCA_001647135.1 Pontederia paniculata | reverse complement strand
ATTTATTATAATATTTATATATTTATCATTATTTATATCTCTTTATATGTTTTTTTCTTATCTTTAGTATTATTTTCCTCTCAATGTATTTTGTTTCTTTCACAATATTTTTATCTTTTTTATTTTTTTGAAATAAAAATAAAAAAGGTCGAAGATGACAGATAAATATAAAAAGAGTAAAATTTTTTAATATTATCATTACATAAATAAAAAATATTGTTCAAATGATAATACTTTATGATGCTATAGTAAAAATGATCATAAAAATAATTATTTATCTCAAATTCAATAAAAAATAATTAATTTGAAAAAAAATATTATGATGATATTCAATAGATTTAAAATATTATGACAAAAAATTAGTCCGAGGAAAAATAAATGTGAATGAATAAAAGTTAAACAAATGTAAGTATTAAATAATTATAAAATAAGATAGGAAAAATGTTAAACCAACAAATGAACTGAAGTCAAATATTTCTCTATCATAAATCAAAATAATATAAGGAAGAATATCATTTTAAATGAACTATGACATAATTTTAGAAAGTTAATTAAAAGGATAATTTTGCCTAAAAAGTTTCATTCCCTCTAATTCTATCAATTTGGTGGAATGAAATATTTGGAGTTTGGAGGTGTGACTCACCCCTCAAAATCTCATATGACTTTTATAATTTTTTTACCCAAACATGATTTAACTAACATCACCAATCTATCTTCCACCTTATTCCCCATAATATTTCAATCCTAACAAGACCTTAGGCTTTGTTTGGGAACTAACTAATGAGATGGTGAAGTATAAAATGGGGCGGTGGAGTGTGGTGAAATATGGTGGATTATTATTAAACTCGTGTTTGGATTAAATTTTATGGTGGTAGATGAGTTAAACTAAATCATGACATGTTTGAATGAGTTAAGTAAAAGTCATTTATACCCTTTATTATGTATTACTATTTATGACCCTTAATAAATATAATATTATTATATATTTATTTTATTTATTATAATATTCATATATTTATCATTATTTATATCTCTTTATATGTTTTTTTCTCTTATCTTTAGTATTGTTTTGCTCTTAATGTATTTTGTTTCTTTAACAATATTTTTATCTTCTTATTTTTTTGAAATAAAAATAAAAAAGATCGAAGATGATAGATAAATATAAAAAAGAGTGAAAAAAAAATAATATTATCATTACATAAATAAAAAAATATTGTTCAAATGATAATACTTTAAGATGCTAAAGTAAAATGATCATAAAAATAATTATTTATCTCAAATTCAATAAAAAAATAACTAGTTTAAAAAATTATATTATGATGACATTCAATAGATTTTTAAAATATTATGATAAAAAAATAGTTCGAGAAAAAATCAATGTGAATGAATAAAAGTTAAACAAATGTAAGTATTAAATAATTATAAA
The DNA here is from genome assembly GCA_001647135.1 of Pontederia paniculata. Lineage (NCBI taxonomy): Eukaryota > Viridiplantae > Streptophyta > Magnoliopsida > Commelinales > Pontederiaceae > Pontederia > Pontederia paniculata. The sequence continues at coordinate 39,968 of LTAE01001400.1, read as the reverse complement.
ATAAGATAGAAAAAAGTTAAACCACCAAATGAACTCCGGTCAAATATTTTTCTATCATAAATCAAGATAATATAATGAAGAATATCATTTTAAATGAACTATGGTATAATTTTAAAAAGTTATTTAAAGGGGTAGTTTTGCCTAAAAAGTTTTATTTGCCTAAAAAAAAATATAAAAGTTTTATTTTTCTACCAATTTGTTGGAATGAAATATTTTGGGTTTGAAGGTGTAACTCACCCCTCCAAACCCCATATGACTTTTATATTTTTTTTTTTACCCAAACATGATTTAACTAACATCACCTACTCATCTTCCACCTTATTCCTCATAATACCTCAATCCAAACAAGACCTAAGGGTTATTGATGCTCTCTCTCCTGATTTAATTATTATTGTTATTGACGGGTCTCGGATTCACCCATGACCTAGCTAGTCATATTGATTTCGGATCGCTGGAATATTCATGTACTAATGAATGAAAATGATTGATTGAAAGTGATCAGTAGAAAATGATTGATTGGAAATAAAAGAAGAAAGATGAAAGATCGAACATATTGAAAGACATTGATTTTCTCAAATGAATTATTGATTATAACTGAAAGAAAAAGGAATGATAAAATGATTAAAATCAAAATTAATGATGATTGTATGATAGAAAATGGTTTCCTTTGCTTATATTTTTATATATGTTTTATTTTATTAAATTATTATTTTTTACATATTGAGCTTCATAGCTCATGAGAGAATTATCTTCTCTGCATTTTGATCTTGTAGGTAAATATGTATAAATAGATAATGATTATGCAGCGGTTGCATGATGATATTCGTGATGGATAGCTTGTATATAGTATATGTCCTGATTATAAGTAAAGTATTGACTTTCATATTGACATGTTCATAATATTGATCAATAAATTAATCAAAGATGTAAATTGATAGCGTCATCAAATTTGTATTCTATCAAGTATGAATTTGGGAGGATTCAATTTAGTCGTTGGATCACTATAATATATTATGATAATTAAACTATAATAAGTCTCCGTAGCTAGGTTCTACAAAAGCAAGAAGCAGAAATGACCTTAGGAAAACATTTAAATAAGACAAAATTAAAGAAATTATGAGATGATAAATATATAACTGATAAAGTTGGGAGAATAATTTTTAATAAACTCTTTTCAGTTTGTAGAGAAATGACGAGCAGGAAGCACCTTCGATATTGTACTAGATTTTAAGCTAGCTCTTAATAGGAAGAAAGGACAAAGTCACCAAACCTTTTTTATTAACAAAAATATCACATATATATAAATGTATTGACAAGACAAAAAAGAATATTCCATATCCTAGTGCTAATATCTTGGTAATTTTTGCATTATTAATGCGTTTAATAAATTTGGACCCTTGATCATGACAGCGAAAACGCCCTATTATAAAAGTTGATAAGTTAAAGTAGAAGTAAAGAAGATTCTTGCCTAAATTGAAAACTATTAACTTCTCATGTCCTTTAGCATCTCGTGTTGTTAATATTAACTTTTTTTTTGTTAGGTGGAGTTGTTTCATGAATTATAATACAAAATTGGACTATTCTGATATATGGTCGTGTCGATCTCTTCAAGAAACAGCCAATTTTGATAGTGTGACATCTATTTAAATTATAAGAACTGTCCTTGAATTTTTCGTCAATATTTTCATCAATTTCAATTCAATTTTTTTCCTATCGTAGCAACCTGCTATTTTGGATTTACTAGTACTTTTTTTATAATTTAAAATATCATGTCATCCATTTTTCTCTTCACGTTATTAATCAAAAGCATAGTATATAAGTAATAGTTGGACTTTCTAGACATCACAACTAAAACAAAAATATGGAAAGTTATAAATCATGAAAGTAAGTTTTAGACGATCAATTTTAATGTCGAATATCATTATTAGAAAATGAATATGTAAATTTAAAACGGAATTTATAGGTGCAATATTCATAAGGTAAATTTATCTTTATTATCAAATTTTAATTCAATTTAAAACTATAATTGAGCATATAAGATAGACTTAAAGTTTATTTTTCTTAAGTTTTTTTTGTAAAAGATGTTTCGAACTTGAGTTTTTTAAATATAAAATTTTTTTTACGATAAATCTTATTCATCATAGTTAAATATTCGACTTGAGACGACATAAATTAGTCGAATAAAGTTATCTAATATTTTTTCATTTGCTATTTTCTATTTAAATTTAATTAATGAATGTGTAGATTATTCTTTTTATTTACGTATATCAATCAAATATTCAACCAATTAAAACGAAATTTAACACCGATAAATAATTTTTCTTTCCAAAATAAGAATTAAATTTTTTTATTAAAATTAATTACTTATAGTATGTATAGTATCAATTGATTTGTTATATTTCAAAAGAGTTTAATGGGATGGTGGTCCTCCCCTAAGAAAGAGTGAGTAACATGGACATGGTATGGACGTTAGTTGGACACATGTACGGACCACGTGATCTCCAACCAGTATCTTGTTTGGGATATTGTTGGCATGTTAATATTAAAATAATAAAATTCCGTAAAAAAAAAGTATTTTATTTGTTAAACTAATTAATGGGAAACCCGTCGTCACATTATTTAGTTCTATTGACGCCCTGCAAACATGATACGGATTTCGCGTACATACGAAACGTACGAAAACGTGAGCCTCCAAATCTCTTTGCCCTTTTCAAATGCCGATATTTTTTCCCCTCCGTATCCGCCGACAAAAGAAATTTTATATTTTATTATGCTTATGGATGTGCCTTGCAATTGAAAACAATATGTGAAGATTTGATGAAGAATGATTTTTTTTCCTTGAAGAAATAAAGAAATATGTGTCGTACTTTTTTTTATTAAGAAAATAGTAAAAAGAAATAATATACTTTTGTCATGTTTTAAAAAAAAAATATTTTTGTAATCTGAGATATGTGAGAGTATGCAAATGAAAAAAACTTTCAAGACTTTGCAAAATAGAAAATGAGCTAATTCTTTAAATAGTTTTTTTTATATAATAGACAGAAAAGATTAAAGATATTAATTGCAAAATACAAAAAAAAATTCCTTCAAAGACTTGTGGGCAAGAAAATACATAATATTTTCTTGGAAAAGAAGAGATTACATAATATTTGAAGTTAAATTTAAAGCATATTGCTTGGAAAATTCTGAATCACGATCGTGATTTGTAGTATAATGATCATAAGCGCGAGTTGAAGAAAATTCTTAATATTTTGTCATGACCCATAAAATTGCATTTTCATGATTATGAAATTATACTTTTATGAGAATTTAATAAAAAGACTTGTGGGCAAGAAAATAGTAAAAAAGAAATAATATACTTTTGTCATGTTTTAAAAAAAATACAAAATAAAAATTTTTTTTGTAATCTGAGATATGTGAGAGTATGCAAATGAAAAAAAACTTTCAAGACTTTGCAAAAGAGAAAATGAGCTAATTCTTTAAATAGTTTTTTTTATATAATAGACAGAAAAGATTAAAGATATTAATTGCAAAATACAAAAAAGATTCCTTCAAAGTAGGTGGAAACTAAAATTCAAATCGCCAGCGTAAAAATGTAGTTATCACCATATGGGAGAAAAAGATCAAAATCGTCGGTTGAGAATTTAATTAGAGTATGACATAAAGGTTTGATGTTATCTTCATAAATAAAGAAATCATGTGGTGCATAGCTCACCTAATTTTGTTTTTTGTTTTATGATTCATGCCGACGTCGACACGTTTGTGTGCCTCAAAACGTGCTGTCAGGTAATCCCACTTCCCTTCCCTTCCCTTCTCCCCAGCTCATATGATTTGTACACCCGCTCCTCACTTCATGCCCTTGCCCATTTTGACGTATCTTCCATTAATAAAAATAAATAAATCAGAAAGGACCTAGACTCTTCCATTAATAAAAATAAATAAATAAAAAAGGACCTAGACTCTGTTTGGCATGTACTAATGGTTAATAATGAATACCGATTAGCGGTTAGAGATTAGCGATTAGCGGTCTCGAGTGAATTATTAAATTTAATAAAAATGTTTGGCAAATGGAGCGTTTAAACAAATCAATAAATATAAAATGACTAAAAAATGTACAGACAATTATTTAATAAATTGCATTAATATATGTGTCAAAATAACATATTTTTATTTTAAATATTTTAATATTAATAAATAATAATAAAATAAATAGCTGACCAAATAATTTATAAGTTAATAAAATAATAATAAATAATAAAGTGATTATGTAATAAAATAATAAGTGTCACATACAAATATTAACTAATATTAAAATATTTTGAGGGTATATCTGAAAATAAATTTTCATAAGCTTGTCGCTATCCTAGTCTGTCAAGCGTCTCAAAACGCTAAGTTCAAATTGCTTATCGCTATTATTAATTGTACTTACCAAACACCTTAACTAGCGTATTGACTTGGTCAACAATATACGCTACTGTAGACGCTAATTTAAATGCGTGTCAAACAGGACCCTAATCCTTGAAATATTGTCCTTTTGAGATTTAATTAATCAGACACTAATACTTTTTTAGGTAGATGAGTAAAATGAACTTAAGTATAAATATATGATTAATTTAGTGAAAAAAGTAATTTTTGATTAAATTAATAATTTCAATCAAATATAGCTAAATAAACTTAAAAAAACTTGCTCAATTAATAGAGTAAGGATTGAGGTTAATAATTTTATCTTTAAATTTTAAAGAGAGCATGATGATTGTATGTACTAAGTGGGGCCCCGTTTGTCTCTCTATTTATACAAACAATAAAAATTTGGTTTTTCCCATATAGATTTTAACATAGCATATTTAATTGATCACTGCATCTTTTTGTTAATTTTTTTATTTTAATTTCGTCAAGTCAATATCTATCAAAAATTTCTTATTTGTTCCTTAGATGAACGTTGTAAAGCAAAAGAAGAGATTACATAATATTTGAAGTTAAATTTAAAGCATATTGCTTGGAAAATTCTGAATCACGATCGTGATTTGTAGTATAATGATCATAAGTGTGAGTGGAAAAAAATTCTTAATATTTGTCATGACCCATAAAATTGCATTTTCATGATTATGAAATTATACTTTTATGAGAATTTAATAAAAAGACTTGTGGGCAAGAAAATGATCAATTGGATATTCAACATTCATAGGCCTTGAAGCGCATTTCATGATCGTTAATTGTAAAGTCCGGAGTCATGAATGAATAATAATTGACGCATATGGTCGCGATTGTAATGATGTGAGCGCTTGATGACACATCGACATATGATTTTTTTCATGGATCACCAACTTTGATTTTTTTTTGAGTTTGAAGTTAAAATGTTATCTCAAACAATCTTGTAAAATTATGAATTTAGTTCCAAGATCTGATGGTTCTTGGTTTATTTTTTTTTATCTAAAATCAAAGTCTTGGATGAAATTAAATCCTGAAAATTTATAATAAATCTCAACTTAATAAATATGACATTTGGAATCATTATTTGAGTTGATGCTAAAGAAAAAAAAACTAAAATCTTTAGAGGATTAAGATCAAGTTCAATACGGAAGAAAGAGTTCAAAGCTCAATGCACTCGATGAATGATCGTATTATAATTTTTTTTTTTGAAGAGTTAGACTTTATTTTTTTTTCCTACTACGATGAATCATTGCTTTTAGAACATGATTATTATTTTTAATTTTTTTACATAATAATTATTTGAATTGATTATTTAGTGCAATCAATTTTTATAATTTTCATTGCATGAAAATTTAATTTTGAATAATTAATATCATAACTTAATTACTTGTTTAAGAGTCATAGATTATGGTACCAATTGGTTTGACATCTTATAGTTATTAGTATAAAATACAAGAATAGGATCGATCCATTAATAATATCTCTTAATAAACCTGATAAATTAACCGGATGGATAGATTTCATTAAATATATATGACCAACGAAATGTCGACTTAATAAGACAAATGGTCATATATATATATAATAATTTGATTGCCATTATTATAATTAAGTTAACTACTTAATTAGTAAAACAAATTGATATATAATTATGCGATCGAAAAGATTAGTATTCTTACATGGTAGAATGAAGTGATCTACACCTCTAATTTTCTCAATAAAAAGATTAAAGTAAAAAATATTTGATCAATAATTAATTACAATTATGATCAAAGACACTGTTTAACTTGTAACAACACTCTACATTCTTATTTTTTTTTAAAAAAAGATACCCATTTATATAATTATTTTTTCTTTTATTTCCAAAAACAGCAACCCATCTCTGCATCTGGTAGCAACCACGACAAGAAGAACAAAAACGACACCCAACACCGCTGCCAAAGGACCCCTCTCTCTCTCTCTCTCTCTCTCTCTCTCTCTCTCCTCTTCTCGAACCCCCGCAGCCGCAGCCGCAGCCGCCGCCGGCAATGGATACTCCCGCTGGAGACGGCTCCTCTGCCGTGCTTCTGCACGGCGATCTCCACCTCGGCATCCTCCGCGCACGCCACCTCCCTAACATGGACATGTTCTCCGAGCGCCTCCGCCGTTGCTTCGCCCCCTGCCGCCCGGCGCTCTCCTGCACGAAGACCCGCGACGCCGTCTCCGGAGACGACGTAGAAGGAGGCCAACACCACCACCGCAAGATTATCACCAGCGACCCCTACGTGACGGCCGTCATCGCCGGCGCCACCGTCGCCCGCACGCGCGTCATCTCCAACGCCCAGGATCCCGTGTGGAACGAGCGCTTCGTCGTTCCCATCGCCCACCGCGCCGAATCCCTCGATCTCCACGTCAAGGACAACGACGTCTTTGGCGCCCAGTTGATCGGCACCGTCTCCATCCCCGCAGGCGACATCGCCTCCGGCGAGACATTTGAGAAATGGTTCGACGTCCTCGCTGCCGATGGAAAGACCCCGAAGCCAGGCACTGGCCTTCTCCTCTCCGTCCAGTACGTGCCTATCGAGAAGACCCGCGAGCACCGACATGGGGTTGCCGGCGATCCAGATAAGCTTGGCGTGAGCGACACATACTTCCCGGTGCGCAAGGGAGGTTCCGTGACGCTCTACCAAGACGCCCATAACAGAGACGGCGACCTTCCGGAGATCCCGCTCGAGAAAGGCGCTGTCTTTGAGCACAACAGGTGCTGGGAAGATATCTGTCATGCCATCCTCGAGGCGCACCACTTGATCTACATCGTGGGCTGGTCAGTGTACCACAAGGTGAAGCTGGTTAGGGAGCCGACGAGGCCGCTTCCGGCCGACGTGAAGGACTTCACGCTGGGGCAACTGCTCAAGTACAAATCGGAGGAGGGCGTGCGAGTCTGCATGCTCGTTTGGGATGACAAAACCTCGCACAATAAGTTCTTTATCAACACGGTGAGTCAATTCGAAAGTGCCGCTCTGGATATCTCGTCTCTGTTGGTAGATTTGGAGTTTGGTTGATTACATGAATCAATGCTGCCACCTTCCTGGTGTGAATTTTTGCTCGTAAATTTTTTCCCAAAATTGAGAGCAATGCCTGCTGTGAGCAACTTTTTTCAACTGGTTTGGCAAAATTTCCTTAAGCAACTTCTAATTCAACGGTTCCTTCTCCCTGAATTAGATGAAAGGGTTCTGCTCTACCAGCATCAGTATATCCCAGAAAAGTCTATTTAACTTCTTAAAAGAGCATCATTCCAATCAATTAATAAAATCAGAAGTAGAATAAACTCGGAAACTTAATTCCTTTATAACATTGTATTTCTCTAAGGAAGTTATCATTAGAGTTGCTAATGCGAAACTTTGTTAGCTGTCCAAGTTATTAGATTTTTATGTTGCAAGGAACCAGGTGTGGGATCTTCAGTTGTTAGATCGTTTTTTTTTATCTTGGTTGGACTCTTTCAAAAGATTTTTGAAGGGAAACTATTTCTAAAGCTATTCCATATATTACTTTTCTTTATAGGGTTTCTGAAAAGAAATAAATTTAGTGAAACTTGGACTTTCTATTAAAATGTTATTGCCAGTTTCTTCGTACACTGTAAGATGGTGGGAGTTGTTTTCATTAATTTGGTGCGAAGTTCTTTAGTAATTATGGTGTGTTCATAATAAATAGCTTTCTGAAACTTATGCTTCTGGCAAGATTAGGAACAGGTGACTGATTGTTTGTCATTTGATATAGATGTCTATTTTCTGGAAAGTTGATAAAGATGATTGATTTGCTTTATGTCATTACTGTTGCAGGAAGGAGTCATGCAAACTCATGATGAAGAAACTCGGAAGTTTTTCAAGAATTCATCTGTTATTTGTGTATTATCTCCACGTTATGCGAGTAGTAAGCTTAGCATTGTCAAGCAGCAGGTAGGCTGGATGATCCATTGTTTTGGTTTTTGTGACATTGCTACTCTAAGGCTAGTCATTCTGGACATGGAGATTTTTCCTTACCTTATTAGCTAGCATGTAGTTATTTGAATCAAACTTTCACTCTATTCCGTTGTTCAGGCTGCATTTACTGACTACAACATGGAAACTCCATAGGTTCACATTGTTTTGTTAGATGTTTTCACTGGGTTGAAATGCGGGACTTCCCTCTTATGTGTTATATGTTAGTTTCATCTTTTAAATATCAATGTAGAATTTGATAGACAATCTTTTTACAATTGGCTTAGATAATTTATTTGATTCACATTAAAGTTTACTCTCTAGTTTTATTCTTTCCATAAAACATCAATAACATGTAGATATTTACACAGTGAATCAGAGCTTTTTTGCACCAAATTATCCTTCTATGTGGATAAAGTTTTTTTTTTTTTTTTTGAAGGCAAGGAGGATTGCAGACTTGTGTCTAGCATCCATTTTATTAATAATCTACAAATTTACAAAGTATTCATGTAAAAGTATGATGGATAAAAGTTATAAACTATTTCGGAGAAATGAAAATGACAAGACCTAGACTAATCTGCAGATAGGTATACAATTTGCCCAAAGCCAGTTTTCCTGAAATTTCCAATTGAATTATATCCAACAATGTGAAACTTTATGTGTTAAAACAATAACGTTTGAGAATTTTAATTTTATTTCTTTGTCTATGTTCCTTTGAGCTTTGTGTTCATATTGTGCTCTTAATCCATGCAGGTGGTTGGAACACTTTTTACTCACCACCAGAAGTGTGTACTTGTTGATACTCAGGCATATGGAAATAAGCGAAAAATCACTGCTTTCATTGGTGGTCTTGATCTTTGTGATGGCCGATATGATACACCAGAACATAGACTTTTTCATGATCTTGACACTGTTTATAAAGATGATTTTCATAATCCCACATTTGCTGTAGGCTTTCTTTCCCTTTGTTTCTTTTGTGAAGCTTAAAATTCATTTTCCGTGTACAAATTTTGCACTTTTCATGCAATTGTTATTCTTGAAGCCCCAGTTAATGGATACAGTTATGTCTATTTGTCTAAATACTTCTGTATATCTACCTATAATTTTCTTTTTCTTCTTTTGTGTAGCCAGACACCAAAGGTCCAAGACAACCATGGCATGATTTACATTGCAAAATTGAAGGTCCCGCTGCATATGACGTTCTGAAGAATTTTGAGCAGCGCTGGAGGAAGGCAACAAGGTGGAGGGAATTCAGCTTACGCTTCAAAAAGAAATCCAATTGGCATGATGATGCTCTAATAAAACTTGAACGTATCTCGTGGATCCTCAGTCCATCACCTACTGTTCCAGAAGATGATCCAAGTTTGTGTGTTTCCAAGGAAGCAGATTCTGAAAATTGGCATGTTCAGGTTGTGCAGCTTACACAGACCGGTAAATGATTTTAGTCTTTTAACTACCTAAAGCTTCTTTCTTAAATTTTTCAGGTTTTCAGATCTATAGACTCTGGATCAGTTAAAGGATTCCCCAAGAATGTCCACGGGGCAAGGGAAAAGGTCAGAATTTTGTGTTTTCTGGAAACATGATTTGCACAAGACTCACTTGAAAGTAAATGCTACTTTTGTAACAAGGATTTCGAGTTCTAGCCACGGAAACAACCTCCTGGGAGAACAGGGAGAAGGCTGAAAACATATGCTTGCTCTCCTTATCTCTGCTTGGTGGGGAGAGATTGTGCTTGGGCATTGCCCTAAGTTTATTAACTACTTGATCTCTATGTCACTGATGCCATTTGATTAAAGAGTTTTTTTTGAATGAGCCAGATTATTTTTATGATAATTCATAGTTTTTAATCCAAAAAAGTTGATAATTTAGGGAGATCTTTTATAATATGTTGCAGAACCTTGTTTGTCAAAAGAATCTTGTCATTGATATGAGCATCCACACGGCATATGTTAAGGCAATCAGATCTGCTCAGCACTTCATATATATTGAAAACCAATATTTTCTAGGTTCTTCATATGCTTGGCCATCCAAAAAAACAGGTTCGTTTACTCTTCATTTTTGTGTCCATCCTGAATCTTTAAGTACATAGCTTGTCTATTGTCACTCATGTAACAATAACATGAGCTAGTAGCGTTGCTGATATTCAGGCGTCATTATGGAAGTGCCTTTCACATTACAGGTGCAAATAATTTGATACCTATGGAGTTAGCCTTAAAAATTGCCAGCAAAATTAGAGCAAGTGAACGGTTTGCGGTATATGTGGTTATACCAATGTGGCCTGAGGGAGTCCCCACCACATCTGCTGTGCAAGAAATTCTTTATTGGCAGGTATTTCCTTCTGAACTGAGGTTGTATTAGATGCTATTGTTCCTCTAGGACTTTTAATAGTAAACAAAATGCTTTCACCTATTTTTGGTGCTAAAGTAAATTATTTGTTTGTTTTACGTGTGCTACTATTTCTTGGAGTTAGGATATTTTTGCAGTTTCTTCTATTTCTTATTTAAAATGAAAGTTGTTGGATCATGTTTTTAAGGCCTTTTAACCTATCAAATCATGGAATTGGTTTACTGAAATTTGTGAATCAGTCCGAGCAACATTGTGGACAATTATTTTAGCATGTGGTTGACAAGTCGTATGGCTGCGCCCTTCAAAAAAAAAAAAGTCGTATGGCTGCATGGTGCAATTTAAATTTCCTTTCTGAAATCGTGCTCTTTTACATTTACATTCTTTCAGGGCCAAACAATACAAATGATGTATGAAATCATAGCTCAAGAACTTAAAAAGACGAACCAAGAAAATGCACATCCACAAGATTACCTCAACTTCTACTGCCTTGGTAACCGCGAAGAATTGCTCAAGGACAGTCCTGAGCAAAACGGTCAATCTTCAGAAAAAAATTCTGCGGTAATGTGCTTATAATGTTTTCAGACATTTTGGATATTGTATCTTTTATGCATTCTTCTTAATTTCGAATAAGACTTCATAATTTGGGTTCTTCTAGTGCCTTGATCATTTAAAGATATAGACTATCATTGTTTAGCAGCCGTCGGTTCATAGTATTTGTTACTGTCGTGACATTGTGAACCAGTGACTGCAGAGCCCACTGTTGCACAAACATTAGCACGTTTATTTCTCATTCTTGTTTTCCTTTTTTGTGTGTCATTCCTAGTAGCTGACATAGTGGTCCCATAGCATGTACGTTTGAAATTTGCATCTAAAAGCTTAAAAGTTTCAGGCATTGTCACAAAAGTTCCGGCGGTTCATGATATATGTTCACGCAAAAGGGATGATAGTGGATGATGAATATGTGATTGTTGGTTCAGCCAATATCAACCAAAGATCCTTATCTGGTTTAAGAGATACTGAAATAGCTATGGGTGCTTACCAGCCCCATCACACCTGGGCAGAAAAGAAGCGGCATCCGCATGGCCAGGTAAATCACTTCACGTGTCCCCCCTGAGAAAATTCATGAATCTTTCAGGTTTTCTGGATATAATGGTGTATCTTATAAATGCTTATTCATCAAAAGAAAAAAAAATGGCGTAGCTTATAGGTTGCTTAAATTTGTCTTTATGTTGCAGATGTTTATGTTTGATTGCATGTCATATGAAAAATTATGTCTTTTGTGCTACAGGTTTACGGATATCGGATGTCACTGTGGGCAGAGCATCTAGGCATGGTAGATGACCGCTTCAAGGAACCTAACAGCTTGGAATGTGTCAAGTATGTAAACACGATAGCAGATGAAAACTGGTCAAGATTCACCACAGAGGAAATGACACCATTGACTGGTCATTTACTTAAATACCCTATCAAGGTGGAAGATGATGGAAAGGTTGGGCCTTTGACAGACCAGGAGACTTTTCCTGATGTTGGTGGTAAGGTTTTAGGAGTTCCCACTTCTCTTCCCGACACACTTACCATGTGATTTGGAATTCTGTTAGGAAACCAACAGGTAGAGTTTGAATGTACAATTTGTATCATTTGTAATTTGGTGTGCATCAAAATGGGTGGGCGTGAAAAACCTGAAAGGAGACGGAGTTTGAATTTGTAAATTTTACTCAACACTTCTGTACTTAATTGAGAGACTAATACCAGTTAATTGTGAATACCTCTCCTTGGCAGTGTCAATGCACTAAATACTTTTCTCGACTTCCTTTTTGCTCAATACGGATTATATTTTCAGTTCCTGTTGTCTCAAGACTAATATCTCAAATCCGCGACGTCTCTTTGTGGCTTCTTCAGTCCTCTGAAACTCTTGTAGATAAGGGCGTTGCAGATATGAGATTGGCAGACCACCTAGGAATGAAAAACTTGTGTTTCTATTTTTTCAGGCATATTTCTTGTCACATTGTGGAGATTTGTGATTACTTGTATACAATAGCGTAGATTGACAGAGTGGTTCCCTGATTTCCTGTTATGTTGTTCTTTTTCTTTTTTTCAGTTTTGGTGGGTGTAATTGTGTACGGTAACAGCAAGTAGCTAGGTCTCTTAACCAAGTTTGGTTGGCATCAGACATCACAAAAAGGACGATGAGAGCTAGTAGTTCTAGATTCGGTCCATTTGGTCAAAGTTTATTGTTTCGCTCCTGCTTGAGCATCGAATTAGTCGAATATTAGTAGCCTTGGATACTGATGAGTTGTCATCGAAAAAAAGTCGATAGATCACTTATAGAGCATTGGTGGAAACAACCATTACAATCGTTTGTAGATTCTTCCTTTATTCATCTTTTTTTTTAAAAGGAGAATTTTCAATCAACATGGATTGAGATGGAGTGGTAAGTAATTCTTCATCGCATAAGTAGGTCTTGGGTTCAATTCTTGGCGTGTACAAAAAATTCCACTAGGAGCTTCATTCATTGTAGTTAGGTACGCGATCTTGGGCGCACATAAGATTAGTCAAGCTCGATGGTGAGCCAGATTTTCAACTTGAGACTAACTCACATAATTATTAGCACCGCAGGGGTTAGATGCTAGGCGACACTTCAAGATACTAGGATGACAATAAAAAAGTAGGAGAGTTTTTCCTTTCCAAATTAGATATATTTCTTGTTCCTGTTTCTTCCTTCCAAAGGTTGCAAATTTCTGGGTTTCTAGAGCCAACAACTTGAAGATTCAGGTATATTAGTAGTTGGAATTGAGTCTCCTTTGGATCCATCATTCCTTGCAATTTCATAGCTCGAATTTGAAGTTTTCTGAGTTTTGTTTCTTTTGATAAGAAATGTTCATATTTAGTTTTTATATCTTTCAATTGTGTTCTATCAGTCCCAGATAAATTGGCAAGATTCAACTAACTATTTAATTTGGTGTATTTCTCTTTACAATGCCCTCTTGGCTAAGAACAAGCACATATTCATTTGTGTTTCTTGTGCCATTAAGTAATTTGATAAGGCATTGCGCCTCAATGGAGCAAATGCAATGGATTTTGACAAAGGAATTAATTAGCAATGTGATTTGTACTTAAGATGCAAGATCCGTATGGTTGGATCTTAATCAATGAGAGGTTTAAGAAAATTAAAAATTATGATACAAGAATCTATTTCATACAAGGTATAACTAAATGTTAAACTAAGTTTATACTGTTGTAGGAAGGTTTGTCAACAATGGTGCCGTTAAGTTTTGTGGCTCTAAAAGATTAATGTGAATACGTTGGGCAACAAATTTTGTTTAAGTTATTTATAGTCACAATAGTAATATAATTTTGCAAAATAACAAATACATTTTCCGCCTATCATTAATCAAGATTAATTTATGATGATAGAAGAGAAAAAGGCAAGTGAATTTGTCACAAACAACTAATTAAACTATAATATTGATCTTTTGGGAGTGTTCTTCATATAAAGGATAATAGTATATGTTAAACCAACTGTAAATATCTTGGATTATGTTATCCTCTCAACAAACAAATATTTCATTCTTCCACAAACCGAAATCTTTGTGGCAGTTCTTTTAACTACATGTGTATGTGTGTACTTTCATATAGAAATAAATTAATAAGAGTGAATCGTTGACTTTAGGTGTTACTTCCTCTTATGATGGCGACTTTAGGCATTCCTTCCTCCTCCTTTGTGTTCTCTTCTTTTTCTTCTTCTTCCGGTCAATCTCTCTCTCTTCTTAATACTAGAATCAAGTTAGGAGAAATAACTATCTAGTATGAAGGACAAATTTCTTCCTTTTATAATTATTATACCAATATATCTTCTTCTCAAATTACTGGATGATTCTCATCTTTGTCCACATGTCTTTATTGGAGATCAACCAATTCTGCATGTATTGAGTGGATAACTTGTGATCAATATGCTCGTGTGTGGCTTCTTTTCATTCTCTCTAATTCTCTTATGGTTCAACATTACAAGAAAATAACACATTTGTGATAGAATTTTCAGTCACAAATAAAGGAAAATCATCCACAAATGAGTATTTGTGAGGAATTAGAGTCCAATTTCTAACGTCCAAAACACATTTGTTGCAATTCAAAATGCGACAGTTGTATCAAATTGTGATGGAAAACTCCGTCTCAATTTGAGATGGACTCAAAATCCAACTCAAATTGAGACGAAAATTGAGTCCGTCTCAAATTGAGATGGATACAAAATCCATCTCCATCTGAGAGGTACTGCACATTCACCAACAATAAATAAATAAATAAAAAATAAAGTAAAAAATTTAAATTGAAATTTTATAAATAATTATCTTACAAGTTATTAGTTGCAAAACATTTTGTAAGGTTTGAACCAAAATCTCCATTAGCTTTTCTGCTCAAAATAATGCAAGGACATTTCAACTTCGTGGTTGCCACCAAACAATGCAGAAGGGTGATCATTCTATCATTAAATAGTACAAAGGTTTTTTTTTCAATAATTGACGATCTTTCCTCTAGTGGACAACTTGTTTCTCCCATAGAACATGTGTCATATCTTTTCTCAAGTCTTGGATATGATTTTGAATCCCTCATCATTGTCACTAGTTATAACGAGATACCCTTGGTTGAAGTGTATGCATTATTATCGAATCATGAAGCATAGTTACAACTTGGTTCTACATGTGATGGTGTTCTCTCTATGTCGCATATTGCTAATGTTGTTGTCACTTCCCGTCAGCCATCTTATACTAGTGGCAATAGTACTTCGCCATCTTCTTTTCATGATTCAATAATAGTGCATACACTTCAACCACTTCTGGTGCAAAAATTGATCATTTGAAGTTGTTTTGTGTCCTTGTTGCTGTCAACTTTGCACCTGAATTACCTCCATATCAGCCTCATTTGCGGTCACTAAGGATATTACCTTTGCCTTATGCTCCTCAAGCATGAATATGACTTCAATTTCTCTTGCGCTTCATGACCTCATTTGGTATCTTGACTCGGGCACCTCTCATGACATGATAGTGGCACTACATTAGCTTTGTTCTAAGCACTCTACATGGGTACTAATGGTATCACAATTGGCGATGGTACATGTTTGATTATAACACACTTTGGCTCTTCTTTTATTCCCTCTTATTCCTCTTATCAAAACCTTCTCCTTTCAAATATTCTCTTAGTTTTTTCTCTCTCCAAAAATCTATATCTCTGCCTCTACCTCCCGGTTTACTATAACCATTCTTATCTTGAATTATATCCTGACTATTTTCTTGCAAAAGACAAGGCCACTAATCTATGCAGTCGATAGACCAATTAGGAATTGACTTTATTGTTTTCCATCATCATAATCCCATGCTTTGTTAGCATCGGAGGTTTCTTTCTCTATGTATGTGGAACTATCCCCTTGGGCATTCTCCAACTCTCGTCGTGAGGCATTTCCCAAGTTCCCAAGGATAAATCTTTTTTGTGAGCCTTGCTAGTTGGGAAAGAGCCACCATTTACTTTCTTTAGTTCTAGTTCTATCTCTTCTTTTCAACTTGAATTAATCAATGTTGATGTATGGAGTCCAACACCTATTCTCTCATTTTGGTTACAAATATTATATCCATTTTACTTATGACTTCAATAAATTTTCTTGGTTTTTCCTTCTTTGCAATTAATATAATATTTTTTCTATATTTAAATGCTTTTGCTCAATGGTGAAAATCAATTTGAATGTAAAATAAAGTCTTTAGAAATTGATGGTGTGCATGAATTTCTTTCTCGTTCATTTCAAAATGATCTTCATGACATTGGCCTTGCTCATTGCATTTCCTATCATCATGCCCATCAACAAAATGGTGTTGTCGAACGAAAACATAGATACATCAAGGAAATGGGTTTATCTCTTTTAGATAAATTTGGTGCTCCATCTACCTATTGGGATGTTGCCTTCGAGTATGCTATTTTTATTATCAATCAACATCCCACAAAATCTCTATCCTCTCTCTCCTTTTGAAAAAGTTATCTAAAAGGAAACTAAATTATTTATATTTTTTTGGTTTTTGGGTGCCTATGTTATCCTTGTCTTCAACCATATCTTGCAATAATGTCTAATTATGATATTCTCCTTGCATCTTCCTTGTTTATCCTAGTAACTATAATGGTTGTTGTTGTATGTGTATTTAGATCAAGGAGAATTTACATCAATAAGGATGTTATTTTTTATGAAAAAAACATTTCCATTCCAAAAGGCTCACCACCTTGTCCCTTTAAACATGGTTCCATTCTCTCCACTCCTATGCCTAAATTATCTTCTCCATCATATGTTGTCCCATCACCTCCCATTCCTAATACTTCTACCACAAATCTGCCACCTGACGTGCCAAATGTTATCACATTGTGTCACCATAGCAAGCTACAATCGTTTCTCCTTTAGATGGTAAGACACAATCTCGCGAACATGAAGATGATGGTATTCATGCAAATGCTATTGTGACTAATGTGGCTTCATTTATTTCATCTAGTAGTCATGTTATGGTTACAAGGCATGTTATTGTACCTTGAATTACTATACTTTGTACTCAAAATTGTGAAAGAAAAAAAATTGAGAGAAAAAAAAGAGAATCTATGGCGGTAGCGGAAGGCCTGGGCCATTATAGTTTTATGATATACTCTCTTCTTCTAGATAGTGAAAACTCTTTGGTGGCGACCTCCTTTGGATGTTTTCCTCTTGTTCACATTGATCGAGAGGGTTTTACCACGTTAAAAATCTTTGTATCAATCTTTTTTCTCATTTTAATTAATTGTTTGATTCTTGATCGATCCCTCGCCCTATATTCCCAACAAATTGGTATCAGAGCACGAGGTTTTCGCAATCAATTTTTCGATGATGACTACAACAAAATTATCACCAAGAAGTTTGATGACAACACAAATTTCAGTCTTTGGCAAGTTCGGATGCTTGCCATCTTGGTTCAAAACGGATTGAAGAAGACGTTATCGAAAAAGAAATCTGATACTATGGAGTCATTCGCTTGGGAGGAACTTGATGAGAAAGCCATGTACGCGATCCAATTATGCCTGACGAACGATGTTCTTCAGGAAGTCCTCACAGAGAAGACATTGACAGATCTATGGCTAAAGTTGAAAACTCTATACATGACAAAAATCCTAGCAAATCGATTTGTATTGAAGCAACGACCGTACACCTTTCATATGACAGAAGGTACATTGATCAGATCTCATATTAGTGAGTTTGTTACCCTTATCAACGATTTGAAAAAAATAGATGCTAAGATTGATGATGAAGATCAGGCGTTATTGCTTCTATGCTCTTTGCCATCTTCAGATGAAACCTTTAAAAAAACTACGATCTACGATAGGAACAAGTTTACTTTTGATGATGCGAAAGACAGACTTCTAAATAAGAAAAACTGGACAATGAATTGGGAGGATCCAATAGCAAATCAAATGAGCATGCCTCAGGTTTGATCGCAAGAAGCATATATCAAACAAGAAATTCGAATCAAGATAGATCCAGATCTAAATTGAAGTATAGAGATAAAGTATGCAATTATTATAAAAAGAAAGGCCATATCAAGGTAGAGTGTTACAAGTTATAAAACAAAAATAAGAAGTTAAATGAGAGCAACGAGAAGGGAAATCAGAAGCTACATGTAGCAAATGCTAGTCTAGCCGAGAATGAAAATGAAGATATTTTGATTGTGACGACGACTAATAAATCCATATCTTCAAATTAATGGATTCTCGATCCTAGATGCTCGTACCATATGTATCCTAATAAGGATTGGTTCTCCACATACAAGCCGATTGAAGGTGGAGTTGTTTTTATGGGCAATAATGCAGCTTGTAAGACTATTGTTATTTGGTCTATTTAGATTAAGATGTACGGTGGAGTTGTCCGAATCTTAATAGATGTCAGACATGTCTCTAATCTGAAAAAGAATCCCATTTCTTTTGGTGTTTTGGATTTAAATGGTTGTAAAGTTGTTATAAAGTCCAACGGAATGGAGACTTCTCGAGGTGCTCTTGTGTTGATGAAAGGTTAAAAAATTGATAGCTTACATGTTCTTCTCGGTTCTATTGTAAAAGATTCAGTAGTGGTTTCATCATCCATTTAGGAAGAAGATTCTACAAAATTATGGCACATGCATTTGGATCATATGAGTGAGAAGGGCATGCAAATTCTAAGCAACAAAGGTATTCTTCCAGGGCCAAAAGTTGGAAAGTTGAAATTATGTGAATATTATATTTTTCGAAAGCAAAAGAGAGTCAGTTTCAATTCGGCAATTCATAGGATGAAGGGAGCCCTATATTACATCCATTCAGATTTATGGGTCCTTCTCAAGTTCTTTAGAAGGGAGGTAATAGATATTACTTACATTTATTGATGACTTCTCCAGAAAAGTTTGGGTCTACTTCTTGAAATATAAAGATGATATCTTTGAGACATTTAAGTTGTGAAAAACTTGTTAGAAAAAGAAACTGAAAAAGTTATTAAGAGACTGAAAACCGATAATGGACTCGAGTTTTGTGGTTCAAAATTTAATGACTTCTGTGAGAAAGAAGGTATTTTAAGATACCACACAGTTGTAAAGACTCCACAATAGAACAACATCGTAGAAAGAATGAACAAAACTCTACTTGAAAGAGATCGATGCATGTTATCAAATACAAGATTAGGAAAGGATTTCTAGGCAGAAGCTATCAACCTGACATATCATTTAGTCAATTGATTGCCCCATCGATTATTGGATTTGAAGATTTCTGAATAAGTATGGTCAGATAGTCCTCCAACTTACTCACATTTAAGAGTTTTCGGTTATCTTGCATATAAATATGTAAATAATGGAAAACTTGAACCTAGAGCTAGAAAGTGCATATTTCTTTGTTATAAATGTGGTGTTAAAGGTTATAGATTATGGTGTCCTGAAAACTAAGAAATTTATTCTGAGCAGAGATGTTACTTTTGATGAATCTGTGATGCTTCACTCGAGAAAAGAGTTGTATGTGATTAATGACATAGGAAAACATAATGCTTTGGAGAAGGTGGAGCTGGAATTTATCAATTCTTTTGACGAAAAGAAAGATGTTCAAACTAGAGTTGTTACTCTTGAAGTTCAAGCATCTCCTAAGACTCAGCAACAATATATGTTGGCTCGCGATAGACAGATGAGAGAAACAAAAGCACCATAAAGATTGAATTTTGAAGACTTGGTAGCTTATGCTTTAAGTGTTGCTGAAAATATTGAATGTCCTGATCCTTCCACATATAAGGAAGCTATACAAGCTCTAGATTACATCATATGGGTAATTGCTATGCAAGTGGAGATGAAGTCTCTTCAAAAGAATGACACTTAGGAGCTTGTAAAACCACCGATTAACAAGAAGATTGTTGGCTGCATATGAGTGTTTAAGAAGAAGGAAAGACTTAGCAATGAAGACACTAAGTACAAAGCAAGGTTGGTCGCAAAAGACTATAGTCAGGTGGAGGGAGTTGACTTTCATGATGTGTTCTCTCCAGTTGTAAAACATACTTCAATTCGTAATTTACTTGCTATTGATGCTATGCATAATCTTGAACTTGAGCAGCTAGATGTAAAGACAACATTCTTATATGGTGATCTTGAAGAGGATATATACATGAAGCAACAAGAGGGTTTTCGTGTTAAAGATAAAGAAAGTCATATATGTCATCTTAAGAAGTCCTTGTATGGACTCAAACAATCTCCTCGTCAATGGTATAAAAAGTTTGACTCATTTTTGTTGGGCATTGATATTTTGAGAAGAAAATATGATAGTTGTGTTTATTTGCATCAGCTTGCTGACATATCTTTCATCTATTTATTGCTTCATGTTGATGACATGTTGATTGCAGCTAAGAGTATATCTGAAATCAATAATTAGAAATCTAAATTAAGTTTTGAGTATGATATGAACGATCTTGGAGCTGCTAAGAAAATTTTGGGGATGAAGATCTCTAGAGATAGACACTCAGGAAGACTTTTTCTTTCTCAGTAAAAAATATTGAAAAAGTCTTGGAGTGTTTTGGAATGCATGATGCAAAGTCAATTAGCACCCCAATTGCACCACATTTCAGACTCTTAGCTTCATATTCTCCAAAATCAGATGATGACATAAGGTATATGTCAAAAGTTCCATACTCTAGTGCAGTTGGTAGTATTATGTATTCTATGGTTTGTACTCGCCTAGATATATCTCATGCAGTTAGTGTTGTTAGTAGATACATGTCTAATCCAGGAAAGATGTACTAGCAAGTCAATTAGCACCCCAATTGCACCACACTTCAGACTCTTAGCTTCATATTCTCCATAATCAGATGATGACATAAGGTATATGTCAAAAGTTCCATACTCTAGTGTAGTTGGTAGTATTATGTATTCTATGGTTTGTACTCGCCTAAATATATCTCATGCAGTTAGTGTTGTTAGTAGATACATGTCTAATCCAGAAAAGATGCACTAGCAAACAGTTAAGTGGATTTTGCGATATCAAAGAAGCACTTCTGAAGCATGTTTAGAATTTGTTAAGAGTATAACTAGTTTGATTGATTATGTTGATTCAAATTTTGTAGGAAATTTGGATAGAATAAGATCTCTCAAAGGTTATATTTTTACTATTGGTCATTTGCTATTAGTTGGAAAGCTATTTTGCAGGGCACAATAGCATTATCTACCACTGAAGCAGAGTATATGGTTGTTACTGAAGCTGTGAAGGAATCCATCTAGTTGAGAGTATTAGTTGGAGAACTACACATGAATGAAGATGCTACTAACATATACTATGATAGTCAAAGTGCAATACACCTTACAAAACATCAAATGCATCATGAAAGGGCAAAACATATTGATGTGGGATATCATTTTGTTCGTGATGTAGTGCAAAAGAAGGATGTTCAAGTTCAGAAGATCAACACTCATGACAATCCTGCAGACATGATGACAAAGAACTTACCTATTGCCAAGTTCGAATTCTGCTCGAACTTGGTTGGCATCTCACAAAGAGAAAGTTAGGCCCATCAGGATCATTTGGCAAAGGAGGATATGATGAGTTTTCTTTTATTTTGAGAGTTATGTAAAATTCAAGTCAAGGTGAAGATTTGTTGTTGTGCCTTGAATTATTATACCTTGTACTCAAAATTGTGAAAGAAAAAAAAATTGAGAGAAAAAGGGGAATTTGTGGTGGTAGTGGAGGGCTTGGGCCGTTAGGGTATGAACCTTTATACATAATGGTTAGGATTTTATTATGTACTCTCTTCTTCTGGATAGTGAAAACTCTTTGGTGGTGGCCTCCTTTGCCCGTGGATATTTTCCTCTTGTTCGCATTGATCAAGAGGGTTTTACCATATTAAAAATTTGTGTGTCAATCTTTCTTTCTCGTTTTAATTCTTGATCGATCCCTCACCCTATATTCGCAACAAGGGAAAAGGATGGTACTCGCCTCCACCACCAAAATGCTATTCAAAGCTTTTGGCATCAATTGTTCCAATTGAGGCCACTTGTTTCACGCAAGTCAATCATGATCCTAAATGGAGAGATGGTATGGTTGAAGAGTACTATACACTTATTTCTAATGAAACTTGGGACCTCATCCCTCCTTTTGATGAGACATTATTATTGGTTGTAAATGGGTGTTCAAGTTTAAGAGAATTATGATTGGATCTATAGAACGCTAGAAATCTCGACGTGTGCAAAGGATTTTCATCAACAAGCCGACATTGACTAAGATGAGACATTTAATCTTGTGGTAGAATACGTCATTATTTATGTTACTTTATCTCTTGCTTATTCTTTGGGATGGTTGATATGACAATTAAATGTTAAGAATGCATTTCTTCATGATTATTTAGATCAAATGATATATATGCACTAGCCACTAGGATATTAAGTTCCCTCTAAACCACAACATGTGTGTCAAATCAAGAGGTCATTGTATAGGCTCAAACAAGCTCCTTGAACTTGGTTTTCTTAGCTCACTTATTTTCTTCATCCAAAGCTTATGTCTCTTTATTTGTTAAGAGCACTAAATATTATATCACTATCATTCTTATTTATATGGATGACATTATTCTGACTAGTTTTGCTATAGCACCTATGCAATCAACTTTACAACATTGCAAAAATCTCTTGCGATAAAGGATCTTGTTTTAATTATTTTCTTGTTATAGAAGCTACTCCTATTGTTTAGGTCGTTTGCCTCACTCAATAGAAATATATTCATGATCTTTTATTCAAGGAAAAAAAATAGCAAATAGTCATCCCGTGTTACACTCCTATTATCTCTACTTCTGCACTTTCAGCACATGAAAGTGAACCCATTGAGAACCCACACAATATCACAACATATTGGAGCTTTGCAATATTTAACTCTTACAAAATCACAAATTGCAGATGTTGTCAATCAAGTTTGTCAATTTATGCATCTACCATGGACATCACATCGGGTTGCGGTTAAATGCTCACTTCTTACTAAATGTACAATTTATCATTGATTATTGCTTTGCAAAAGCAAGCATTTTACTTTATTTAACTTTTCTAATGCAAATTGAGTTGGGTGATTTTATGATTGTTGATCTGTTGGTCATTATTTTATATTTTGGTTTCAAATATTATTTCTTGGAGTTATAAGAAACAACCATCAATATCATGTTCTAGCATAGAGTATGAGCGCAAAGCTCTCACCAACACAACTTTGAAATAATTTGGATTTGATATATTTTATTTGAATTGGGCATTATCTCCTACACATCTCCAATTTTATGGTGTGATAATAGTATTCTATTTACCTTTCTGCAAATCCCATATTTCATGCTCATAAAAAATATTGGAATTGCTTATCATTTTGTACAAGAACGTGTCACTTGAAATGAACTTCTTGTTAGATTTATTTCCTCCAAGAACTAGCTCACTAATATCTTCACTAAATGTCTCTATTTGATTCATTTTAGCTAGTTGCAAAATCACAGAGGGAATGTTAGACCAGCTATAAATTTCATATCTTGAATTATGTTATCATCTCAACAAACAAATATTTTACTCTTCAATAAATTGAGATCCTCGACAACTCTTGTAACAACCATGTGT
This sequence comes from Pontederia paniculata, assembly GCA_001647135.1. Classification (NCBI taxonomy): domain Eukaryota; kingdom Viridiplantae; phylum Streptophyta; class Magnoliopsida; order Commelinales; family Pontederiaceae; genus Pontederia; species Pontederia paniculata. Next base: position 16,114 of record LTAE01001400.1, on the reverse strand, counting down.
ATATATGTCTACTTCTATATACAAATTAATTAATAAGAGTGAATCATTTCTATTAGTATAGTTTGACTATTGATGCACATGATACAATAAAAAGCAAATGTTATAAGATAATAGGATGTTTTGCAAAGTATAAGTTCAATAAAGGGAAGTTCCAAGAAAATGTAAACACAAATTCTCTTCATGTGTCTAGGAGCATTGACTTTGCAAAATTAGTTGGCAATGCTGGTGACAATGTTGGATCAAAAGGGACAATTCTCATAGAAGGACAATATCGGCATGCTCTTTGATGGATCAACAAAAAATTTGATGTCAAATATAATATATGTCTCAGTATGCATATCCTCAAAATTGGTGTATGAATTGCATAATTGAGTACATATGTTTCCAAACATACGATCACAAATAGTGATAAAGTTGTTGTTAGATGAACTATAAATTTCATATCTTGGATAATGTTATCGTGTCAACAAACAATTTTTTTACTCTTCAAAAAATCGAGATCCTTGGGGCAACGTTTGTAACAACCATGTTTATATATGTCTACTTCTATATAGAAACAAATTAATAAGAGTTAATAATTTCTACTGGTATAGTTTGAGTATTGACACACATGATTTAATAAGAGCCAACATTATAAGCTAATAAGGTTTTCTACAAAGTATAAATTAAATAAAGGGGAGTTCCAAGAAAATGTAAACACAAATTCTCTTCATGAGTCCACGATCATTGATTCTGCAAAATTAGTTGGTAATGATGGTGACAATGGTGGATCAAAAGGAACAATTCTCGTAGAAGGACAATATTGGTATTCTCTTTGATTGATCAACAAAAAAAATGACATCAAAGATATATGTCTCAGTATGCATATCCCTGAAATTGTTATATGAATTGCATAATTGAGTACATGTGTTTCCAAACATACGATCACAAATAGTGATAGAGGCAAAAAAATTCATTAAATGAATTCACAAATATTTAAATAATAATGTTTAATAGTATTGAATATAAAAAATTTAAATGTATCATAAATTTAATTCTTATTCATAGCATTTAATGTAAACAAGAATCATTCTTTACGATAAATCAAAAGATCAATATCATTTTGGCTTTAATTAAAAAAAGTATAATAAATATTAGAAATAAGCATATATATTCTAAGTATGAACTGTCAAATACAAAGCTGCTATATTTATGAAATAATAATAAAAGATAACACTTTACAAAAGAGAAAAAAAAACTTTTTTCCAAAATGAAATATATTTCTTATGATAAAGATTATATTTTCTTAATACTTATTTATCACCACTAATAATTTCATACATATATAATTATGAAATTAAATAATAAATGTAAATTTTTAATCTAATATATATATTTGATATTTATTGTGAGAGAATAAAATTCAAAACTTTAGCAAAAGATAAATGGCAATTAGAGGTGGGAGTTCTATATTAGAAAATAAATCTAAATAATTTTTGGAACACTAAGTACATGTATGATTAATATAGTATCACGGAATAATAAAGCTTAATATATTAGTAAGGGATAAAGTGAAATAAATGATGGAAAAATTATGAACATAACAAATTTTAAAACTATGTAAATATTAATAACTAGAAATGAATATATAGTCCATTCATAAAATAAGAAGTAGAAATGTATAATTATTTTTGATAAATATCATCTATAAAATAATAAAATGTAATTCGTATTCCCAATCACTAAAATGTAACCATTTGAGCATAGAAGTAGTACTATTGTATCTAATAATATGGACCTTATGGAAATAGATTTTTGATAACACTTGCATGTTCTTTTGTAACACAACCAAAATTAAACTTAAAAAAAAGTTTTATATGTTCCTAAATTCATATCCAACTTATATATGTTTCTCAACCAACCCAAAATCTTCTATATTATTATATTTTGTCTAGAATTCTGTGTGCTTCATGATTGACTCAATGCACAAATGAAGTTTATTTGTAAGAGCAATGAAGCATTCCTATCTAGTGAAAGTACAAAACTAACTGAAGAAGACAATAGTCATTTTGGAAGAGTAGCATTGAAGACAATTCCAATAGAAGTTATTAAGTTCTAACAGAAGCATTTTTGTCATTTATTTTTGCAAAGATTTTAGTGTCAACTAACTTAATAGGAATATCATTTCATGAAAACTTCCATGGTTTTATTAATCCACTAGATAAAGTATACATAATAACTTTTTCTAAGCATTATGTTAATTAAAGTGTAAAGAAATTTAACCAATACACATTGATACATAGGACCTATATAAGCACATCTTTTATAATTTAGAACAAACCGTTTCTAGTTATGATAGATGATTTTAGCATGATTTAGATGGATTTTCTTTCTTAAAACCAAATTAGGAGATTTTAGTATATGCTTATAGAATATATCACATGGATTAAACTTAACATGATGCACAAATAAAATGTAGTAAGAAGTGACAATGTGTAATAATACTTAAACTGAGCATGTAATAAACTGATCGCAAACAAGGTGTAGTCAAAGTTGTTGTACACCACAACAATAGGATTGTAGAGAGGAAACATAAGCACCTTGGAGTAGCAAGGACTCTAATGTTCTAAACCTCAATGCCAATCGAATGTTGGGAAGAAAATGTGCAATTAGCAATTACTCTTATAAATAAAACATCACTTACGATTTTATAGAATGATCCAAACTATAAAAAGTTAAATGGGAAAAATGCATTAAAAAGTTTTTGGATATGAATGTTATATAAATGACTTGAAGGTTTTATATAAGTTTGCTAAGATGGCAATCTTTTGGAGTGTACTTAAACAAAAATGGATATAAAGTTTTGAATCCAAAAATTTGAAAATCCATTACTAATAAAGATGTAAAGTTTATTGAAGATACATTTCCTTTTGCCTTGATAAGTAAGCATAAAGGATATCATTTAGTCAATTTTTTATCCTTGGTTTTCTTGATTGAAGATAGTTGAAGCTGTTATGTTTTCAAATTCTGATGAGACAGTTGTCATGAGACATTGTTCTTGGACAATATCAATCCACCCTCTAATAGGTATGTTACACTTTTTACATGCATGAAGCATTTTCTCAGTTTCCATCCTAATGTTCGGGAACATTGCCTTGACTAATCATGCATGTCCCGAGTCGTATACATACTTATGATGGTTGAAACTACAAGAAAATACTCTTATCATACACAGAAATTGAACTCGAGACCTTGTTTAAATGCAAACAAGTTGCTTGCCACTTAAACCAATCTCCGTTAAATGTTTTACATGACTTTGTGGCCTTACTAGTATATGTAAACTATCTAGTCATCATAAACAATAGTGAGGTCTTAATTGTCGAGGCAAATTGTCGAGCTAATATGAGATTAAAGTTCTTGGTGAATTCAATTAATGCTCTTTCTTGGAATTGGGCTGTGGTATAGCAACAATATTTAAGCTCTTCAATATTCATTTTTTAAAAAAAAACAAGAAAATGTTTCCCCTCTCAAATTTAGATCTATTTTTTTCTTGTTGTTCCCTACCAAAGTTTTCAATGTTTCAACTTCGATTATAGGAAATTGACAAATATCTAATTATCCTTCAATTCATCACTACAAGAAAATTGACGACTAACCACTCAACAAAGGTGAAGACAAAGTGCTAGAGTAGCGTTGCCACAATGCCATCAGGCTGCATGTAAAAAACTTTGACGCCTTTAGCATGCTTGAGTGCCTCTATTAAAGGCGTTCTATTAGCATTGATAGGGAACACTAAAGACGAGACAAAGTGATGTCAATATTTTGATGTTGTCAATAATAAACCGATGCCCCACTAACTACGGTGATGCGACTAGCGACATCGATATTTGTCCAGTGTTGCCAAATAGAACTTCCAACTGAGATGCTAATTATGGCGAACTATAGAGACGCTAACATGGTGTTGAATCGACGTTAAAATTAATCATAATGCGTTGCCTATTATCATATTTAAGCATTATTGCACCCCATGGAGACGATGATTTCATTTTTTATGTTGAATATGTTTTTTTTTACATTTCCAGTTGATGTGGGGAATTTTCATGCATAATAAGTATCTAATGCATTTGAACATAATTTCATATCTTGTTAGAGCACAATTCTTATCATTCATGCATCATTTAAGCTAGTCCCATGTATTCATATCCTATTTTGTGCAAAATAAATTTTATATGCTTCAATTATACTGTGTTTTAGTTTAATTTCAAGAAAATAGAGAAGAAATACATGTTTGTGACACCCTAGTATCCAACTAATAACAAATGAACAACTTGCATAGACGACGACAAATGAAAAATATAGAAAAAAATGGAAGCTACATTATTTGGATGATAACTAGGATGCAACCACCTCAAGGATGGATAGAGGACACAAGTAGATGCTAGAAAGATGTTAAAAATTAAAAAGAACCCTAGGAGAGAGGGAGTCCCTTTTAGAGCCTCGATTCCTAGAAGCTTGTTTTGATTTTTGCAACGAGGAACTATAAATACATTTTGTATTTTTGATGAATTTTGATAGTTGATTTAGTTTTTCAAAGTTGGTCAAATGCTTGGGACATTTTTTTATGATAGTTCGTACTTTAGTTTGTTTCAAATGCTAATGTGCATTGTTTTCCCTTTTTGTTCTTGATCATCTCCATGATTCTGTTCAACACTTCTTATAGGCTTCACGTTTTAAATGAATTTAAGCTGAAAAGTTACTTATGCTCTACTATTTTTCTATGAGTGTATGAACTCTTAGTGATCGATACATCTTGAAAGAGGGACAGTCTAGTGCAATGGTTGGTTGAGGATACCATTGTTTCACGACATTTACATAGAACAAGGAGTTGTGATTTGAATGTTTTATGCATCGATTTGAAATAATAGAGAAGAAGGTGATATGCAACATCACTTGAGAGTGTTTACATTCATCCCATTTGCTCTTTTATCATTTTTAATGTTGTGTCTCTACATTAGCTTGTGCTTAGATCAATGACAATGATTAAAAGGTTAAGTCGTCAATCACTATTTACCAGGTTGAGATTTATCCCTTAATCACTATTTGAAAGGACGTGGTGGCGTAGTAGAATTGCAGAAGATGAGCATAGGCGGACGACGATGGCAATGGGGCGAGGCGAATGACAAACAAACAATCTTAGAATCCACCAATGATATGGATATGCAAGTCATCTTCTTCAATTTGATAAGAACAATAGTTGCTCTAGAATCCGGCAGTCACTATGGACTCCACTAGTGTTCTTTAGCATCCACCGAAGGCATCATGAATCCTACGATAAAAGAACACAAAGTCCAATTCAATTTTTTTTATAAAAAATTTGATTTTATTCCTACCAAAATAACTCTTTTATAGGGTGTTACAAAAAAGTTTGACTCCAACTAAAAAAATTTAAAATAACAATAATATCTTCTTAAGATAAAAAGGAAAACAAAACATCTCATAATTCTTACTACCAAAGTTTTTTAAACTTAACAAGACTCTACTACATCATACTCTCATTTTTTTTCAAAAAAATCATCGTCGAATTTGGATTGATATGTGGCACCATAAATAAGATGATATGCAACTAATAGTTTGGTGAATACGATATAAAAGGGGGTGAACATCTTCTTTTTTTTTTATTTTTCTTCACGATCAAAATCTAAGATAACTACATGTTTGATCAACCTGCTATGATACCAACTAATGCAACATGATCGCTGAAGGCGGGAATAGACATGCGACAATGGCGACTAGGCGAGGTGAATGGTGAACAAACAATCTTGAAATCCATCAACATTGTCAATCCGCAAGTCGTTTGCTTCAATTTGATAAGAAAAATAATTGCTTTGGAATCCAAAAGTCACTCTAAAATCCACCACAAATTTTCAAATCCATTGAAGGCATCATATATCCACATGATAATAGAATACAAAGTTTAATTTAAAAAAAAATAAAGTATGATTTTATTCTAACTCTTTTATAAAGTGTTACAAAAGAGTTTGACTCAAACTAAAACATTTAAAATAAATCTTCTTAAGATAAAAGGGAAATAAAAATCTCATAATTCTCAGTAGTGATTTTTTTAAACCAACAAGACTATGCCATATCATGTGGATTTTCTGGGCAACGAGCTGAAAAGTAGTTGCCTTTTGGCTATTCCTCACGCTGAACTAAGTTGTTGCAAGGTGGTGATTTCTGATTTGTATCCTATGAATTGATATGTATGAAAGGAGGTTTTATAGCTTGAGAGTTATAGCTTTATAGCCATTGATTCTCCGTGGATGTGAATCTTGGACTAAGAAATCGACATTGCAAAGCGGCTAGATTCACAACCCTATAATAGAGAGTTCTACACTGTACTTTTCCTTGCATATGATTTGAAGCAATGTCTTAACCCTATGTTTATTGCATTTGAACTAATAACTTGAACATTCTATAGTAGAGACTAACTTTAGATTATTCATATCATTGTATTAACTCTTAAATTTCTTAGCTTATGTTTACCAATTTCAATTATGTCTTCTAATTTCAGAACATCTAAAACTTACTTTAGTCTAGTTAGTTTTTTGTATCATAATTTTCTTTAGTTTAATTGCTAAGCTTGATCTTCGTGATTTAGTACTTAAATTACTTTTGTCTTCCTTGTGAATTCAATATCCAAAGTACCATAATGAATGTTGTAAACTTACGACTAATGCTATGTGTTTAGAAATTTTAAAACTAGTATTGTCTATTATTATTCAGAAGTCTACACATATATTGTCATTACCGTACCACATTTCCTGTGTATGAATATGAATACGATGCATATTTAGACCCATTACATATCACCAATCTAATACAACTATATATATATATATATTTGCATAACATGCACATAATATTCGATATATAAATAACCATTAAAAAAATATAGCATACTACTACATCACGTCCCCGTTGTAATTATCCTTCAAATTAGAAAATTTCTATAAATATAAAAACATCATCTAACTAATTGGAATAATCAAATAAGTGATCATGAAACTTACCACGAGTTCGCATGTCTCCTTTGTGACCAAGTCATTAGTCTTCTTAACTCCTATGCGTAGCATCATAATTTTTTAGAAAATTGAAGTGACCTCCTTCTTTCTCCTACTTTAATAAAGTTTCTAATTCACAAACTAGCAAAATATTAAGTTTCATAGATAATAACCAATTATTATGCGTTACCAAGCTACCATGGTGCCCATCAATATGGACCAAACCTCAAGTGTGAATGTGGGCTTCTAGTTTAGAAAGCCTATTAATTTTTGCAATCTTATACACTTTTAGCCCTTCTTTTTGGGCCCTACATTGAAACTTACATATTTCAAAGAGATATATACTATCAAATTGAGGGAAATAGTTTAATGGCAATTTTCTGCAAAAGGACTCCCACATCTTTTTTCACTTTGATATGAATTTTTCATAACCGATTGTTGAGCCATTTTCTTCCATATGAATTTTTTCACTTTGGTATGAAATTTTCATAACCATTGTTTCAATGTCATTAGTGCATTTTCATCTAATAACTGAATATTCTCCACTTCGTCGACCACATCAACAGTCTCATTCATTCGATCATTCAAAGTAAATGATGTCTTACATTCACTTATTGTTTCTTTTAAGAATTGTGTGCTTTTTAGATTGTATGTTGGTCACCATTCATCTCGATTCTTTTTTATTGATATTTAGTACATCTATTGTGCTTATTCAGCAAATATAAATGGGGGATAATAATGAAGTCTTGATCGATGATTAATATAAAGTAGTTTGTACTTTTCATAAACTTTAACTCTTTTTTATAGATCAAACCATTGACATTTAACACCATGACTTTGTTCTTTTTTTTCTAAATATACTAGCTCTATTATTTCCTCAATAATGTCATAGTAGTATAAGTTATTGTCCTCATACAGACTTCTAGGTAGACAAATGGCACTATTCACAATTGACCATTGTCAGCTATATTCTTATGTTTGGACCCTATAACCATTTATTATTATGTCATCGTAACTGAAGACTTGTTTATTTAAATCACAATTGAAAACTCGAATCATCAAATTCAACATTAAGTCATTGAGAACCTATAAAGTATCCTCAACGATGTCAATTTAAAATTATGGAAGAAATAAAGTTAGACATCAAGGAGTTCTCGTATGACTTTTTAACCAAGAGAAGAATTCTAAGTTTCAAAAGTTCGTCATTAAAAATTAGAGGATAAATTTCCCTTAGAAAATGGATTGAGTTTGTCTTTTTCTAAATTCTTCAAGATGTTGTTCTATGTTTTGTGTCTCAATCTTTTCTTTTAATTGGCAAAGTAGTCCCCTGATATGATCTTCTTTGTTATTTTTTTTCCATAAGACTTGCCCTTGTATTATTATACTTTTTATCGACTATACAAACATACACAACAATTCAAGCTAGTGTAAAGCAATGACACTATAGGTTTAGATTATCATTTTGAATTATCATGGAATTCATTGACATTTATAGGTTTGAACTAATATAGCCTATACTCTTCATTTATGGAGATGTCATTTCCTATGCAATAACAAAAAAACATAAATGTCTTCAAAATTTGTTGTTTTCAATATGTTTGTTATTATCAGCTAATGCATAAATCTGCTTAAAAGGAAGATGAATTTGGTTTGGAAATATGGTGTAACAATATTTTGGACATGGAGTCCACGGTCTACCTTATAAAATGAATTTTTTAGTGACAATGTGCTAGATATGTCAAGAAAATAAATAGAAAGATGTTGATCTTTCGATAGACTTAAGCTTTTAGGATTGTTGATAACTCATCTAATTTAACATGGTATCAGAGTCAGATATCCTGAGTTCGAACCTCGACGTTGCTCATATTAAAAATTAATTTGCTCCCTTAGTTGTCCATGTGTTGGGCTTTAGGCTAAACCAAAATTGTCAACGGCCCACATGTGAGGGAAAATGTTAAGAATATAAATTTAAAGATGTCGCCCTTCATATATGCTTCAACTTTTAGGATTGTTGATAACTCATCTAATTTTATAAGAAGTATTTTGAGGTAAATTTTTAAATCCATGGGTTTTTTTTAATTAGTTAAAAGAATTGCATGAAATGCTTTGATATGGAACTAAATTTATCTACACATTATATCAGTGATTAAAAGTTCAATTAAACAAGTAGGAATGTAGCATGCATAATATGAAGAGTGTGATAATATCTATGCATCAAAATATTTCTAACATTTGAAAACCATTAGGCCCATTTTCAAGCCCGAGTTATGTTGGTAGGTGTTGTGCATTGTCTTTCTTTCATTTGTCCATTCCATTCTAATAGCTTTTCCACGTGCTTTGAATCACAATATATATGCTTCTATATTCTTTTGTCCAATTTCCCTCGGTTGAAAACTTATCAAGTAAAAATCACAATTGCATTTTAGCAGCTCCATAAGTAGGTTAATAGTTCACATTTTACCAATTTAAAATTTATTGGAACTAAACTGAACAATGCAAATAGCATTAGTGAGTAACCATGGTGGCATCATTTAATGAAACGATAAAAAATAAAATAGACAAAAGGTCGTATCATGAATTTATTTTGATATAACCTCTTCCACCAATATTACACAAAATACAAAATAGCATTCAAATAGTTCAACTAACTTTAAAGATTCAGTTGCAATTAGCAGTTTGTTGAATACAAATTTGGAAGTCAAATCTATATGATATTATACAGTACAAAACTTACTATCCATCCAACAATTATCGTAACACAAATTTATTATGCTACTCTACAAAATTTTCCTCTTCACATCTACGAGTTTGAAGTGTTGTCGTCAGTAAAGATTGGAATTGCTGGATCCAACAATCAAAAAAATACTACAATATCCGAATGGAGATTTTAGATTGCAATGGAAATGCATCATTCGAATTAGTCTATAATTCATTAATAATACAATTATAAAGCATAAGGTTTATTCACTCGTTAGGCAGAACTATGATTATTTCTAAATGTTTAGAATGATATTAAAAAATGCTCGAAATGATGCTGAAAAAAAAATCTCAACATATGTAATCATAAGCAAGAACTTTGATAAATTTATGTATACATATCAACTTCTATACAAATATAATCAATGAGTTATAACAATTTTCAAATTACTCATTAATCACATTATTGATGTAGTAATCAAATCACTATTAGTTTGCCAAGTAAATTGCTGAAATTAATTGGAAAATAATCCTTTGAAAAGAATCCAACGCGAGAAACATAAGGAACTCAACAAGTAAAGATAATTAGAACACATGATAAGGGATCCTTGACATCAGTAGAACGTTTAATAGATTAACATTGTAACAAGACTTCAACATAAAGATTCAATAATGTAACACTAAAGCCCAGAATTCTCCCTAAAGAGTTTGGAAAACATGCTTACTACTAAACTAGTCTTGTAAGTGGAGGGTTGTTCGAAGCAACTTATCATTGCAAAAGCATATCAGGTGCATGCAAGAAGGCGACATGGGGGCTAATCACTTTGAATATGGTTGCATGCAAGAGCGCACCAACTCTAGTCATATGCCACAAGAGGCATGTCGGATCTAGTATCATGTAGCAGGCACTCATCGGCAAGCGCGATTATGCAAGAGGAGGCACCAGATCGGTCATACGCCACAAGAGTCATGCCGGATCTAGTAGCATGTAGCAGGCACCCATCGACTAGTGTGAACCGCGTGGATCATTGCATTTAGTCGATCTGGATGCATGCATGCCATACCTTGTCGAGCAGCATCAGATCTGGGGCAAATCATATGGATCAAGTCGAGAAGCGCTAGATCTAGTCAGAGGTAGCTGGCATTTGTCGGCTAGGGCAAATCTCGCAGATCTGATGGCACGTAGCATGCGTCGCATTTGATCACACGCACGCGAAATTGACTAACAAATTTTGTTGCACACAAAAGGAGTCATCGTCAGGGTCAAATCGTTCACGGTTGCACATGATGCTTCAGTGAGGAGACGCGTACGACATTGAAGAGGAGATGGCGAGGGAGAAGAGAGAGAAACAATTTGCCTAAACACAAATATTTTACATTCGAGTTACCTTATAAAATTATGAATTGGCGTATAATCGATTTTATCGGACTGATTATACTTGTTTGAATTTCTGAAACCAGGATGAAGGAGAGCCGCAGATCTTTAGATCCATAGTGCTCCATACTTGCGAAGCAAAAACAGCTCCACATGTTCCTTAATCTCTAATATAGTTAATTACCATAAACTAATACTTTACTAATATAATTAAACTAACATATATAAAAGTTGAAAACCTATTTAAACTAGCATTTATATAAAATAACAACATAATCAATTAAGTTAAGGATGAACAACATAATTAACTGTATAATCAGAAAATTAACTTAATTTACACAACCTAATTATTAAAATTATTTGTATAGAAAATTAATTAACATAAAATAAATTAATAGAAAATAACAACCCTAATCAAAATAACAACTAAATCATCGTAATTTAGAGTTTACTAAGTATTTTTAAGAAATTAAACTAACTATCACACTAAAACTAAAAAAAAGCTTACTATTTGATGATAGATCAAAAGAGGACAACGAGGGTAGACGGAGGCCAGAGGATAGTGGCCGATCAGTGATGAGTTGGAGGAGGTCGAGAGTGGAGTATGAAAAACTATGTGGCGGATGATGGTGAATGGGGGAACATGGCGGAGACGGGGCAGCGATAATGGCATAACTGAATAACAAATAGAGTGGTGATTCATGCAAATAGAATCACGAAGAGGGAGGAAGTAAAAATTGAAAAAGAAGTTCAACCTCGATTTGGGTTGTTATAGCATCCAAGATTGTCAATATCGCGAGTCAGACTCTTAAGAGTCCATGACCCCAAATCGACTCAACTCGGGTCTAACTCTAAAATTAATACAACTTGGTGAGCTCAGTTGAATAATTCGAGTCAAGTTGTAAAATCTCCGGGTTTATGTTTTGGTCAAAAAATGGTGATTTGGGTACGAGGGTATTATTGGAAACAAAATAAGTAGGATGAGGGCTAAGTTGCTTCCTACACGAAACCAAATACATGACTGGGGACATGTTGGCTGCTCCTTCTCTACGATCTCGCCATGATGCCGACACCAGATCTCGTCTCCAACTCTTCATCCTCGTCGATTGCCAGATCTCACTCCTTCGCGGCCCCTAGATCCTTGCCTTGCCTCGCCTGAGTCGCCTCGCATGACTGTCGTGGATTGTGCCTCGCACGACTACCACAAACTGCACCTCACACCTTAGCCTCATGGCGCCTTCGCCTCGCCTCGCATTATCGCACAACTCAAGCCTCGCCTCGCCTTGCACCGTGGCATGATGGAAGCTTCACCTTGCCTCACCTCGCCACCATCGCACGATTGAAGGCTTTTGCCTCGCCTTTCCACCATCGCACGACTGAAGTCTTTTCCTCGACTTGCACCATCGCAATACTAAAGCTTCGCCTCACCTCCCTAGTGAATGCTGATTATGTAAAAAAATCGCTAGCAAGTGCATTAATCGTATCAAGTAATAGTTCAACGGTGAGTTTAGTATCGATCCCCTTAGAATTTTTTTATCCTAAGTTCATTCATTAAACTAATGAGAGAGGTACATTGAGTTGGATCAAATGTGTTTATAAGAAATAAAACTAAATGATAATGCTATGATCATTAATGCATCAGAATATGATGTCAAGCACTGGATCAAGATGAATAATTAAGGAAAAATCGTGTTCAATAAATCAAAATCAATTTCTATCAATTCTTAAGAGAATTCGGGTTCACCTAAGATCTGATGTCCTCTCCAGGATGCACCAACTCTCCCAAATCTAGAAGTCTCTATTGTCCTTCTTCAAGATGGCAATCTAGCCTATTAGAGTCTTGAGTTGCATTAAAATGTAAGCCTTAGACTACAGATCGTTCCTCTCCATGATGCCAATCTCAAAGAACTCACATCCAATATTTCTCTCTAGGATGCTACTAGATGTGATATGCAATGCTTTGACTAAAAATATTTCAAAGATCAATTCTGGAAATCAAAGAAAGTAATGAATATGTCATTCCTCTCAAGGATGCTAAAAAAGATTCACAATATCTAAGAATTCGTCAAAAGCATTAAATATTGCAAGGAATACACATGAGAAATTGAATAAAAATGGGATTTATATAAAAACTAGATTTTTCTAGGTTTTCCCTCTTTACAATAAAAATATCAAAATGAAATCTAAGAAGATATATGGGAGTCCTAGGCTTGATGAGATTCGTCTAGGGGAAGATCAAGCTCAAAAAAAAATCACAACCATCGAAAAAGAACTTGAAACAACCTAAAAAATTGCATATACACATTTTTCACAAATTGTCATGGTTCGTGACAAAAATGTCACGACCGTGATCGAAGATCAATTCTAGGTGCTGATATCGTCACGACCCGTGAGAAAATTGTCACGGTCGTGACCAAATGTTGATTGTTTGCCTCCATATGCGTCACAAACCATGATATGTAAATCACGGCCATGACCGAACAATGTTTTTGTGTTTTCATGTACATCACGACTCGTGATGAAGCCTTCACGGTCGTGACCGAATGGTGTTTTCTCTTGCCATGATGTCACAACCCGTGATCAGTGAATCCCGAACGTGATCGAAGCTTCTCAGTCTCATCAATGTGTCATGACCCATGACAAAATTGTCACGACCGTGACCGAAGCTGTAATGTTTCGCCAGATTGATATCTCGGCCTATGACAAGCCTTTCATGGCCATAACTGAAGCTCTAATTTCTAATTTTTTTATACTTTTGACTCTGAATTTGGCCCAAATTTTGATGACCTTTCTCCACCATGCTGCCAGTTGTCCTGGAAACATAAAAAATACCAATTATGCAGACTCTCACTTTGAAAAATAAAAAGAAGTAAAATAGAGACTAAACTGATGCACATGATAACAAAATGAATGAAAATGCAATGAATATGATATGTAAAATATGACTACTTTGCTATGCATCAAACTCCCCAAGCTTTTACTCTTGCTTGTCCTCAAGAAAAATTCCAGAGCAAATGCTCAACACAATTCCATCATAACATTGACAAGGCACACTAATACTTTTTCTTGCACCTTCTCTCTCATGCTTCTCACTAGCAATGCACCTTTACTCATCCTCCTGCTTCACAGAGTTCTGACTTATAAATAATTTAAACATAGTCCCTTACAATTTACAGACAAAGTCTAACAATGTACAATATTAATGTTGAAGGGACAAGTATCTTGGAGCTTATATTAATAAACAAATATTTTCTCATTTTTCTAAGTTATCTCTTCCAATCAGGTTTGCACAAGGAAGTCCATGTAGTAGGCTTTCAACTAATGAATCCCAAACCAAATGGCCTTAGGTAACTAGGATTAAAGAGTCCCTTGCAGGTCTACTCACCCGAAAATTCCTGGTTCTGAATGAAAGATCAAACTAGGACATTGATTCAACACTTAGGCGCTTCTCCAATGTGCACAAGGTGGTCCATGAAATGGGCTTTCCATTGATGACTTCCAGACTAGATGGCCTTAGGGCAACAAGTGTTATGGTACCCCTCGAGTTTACTTGTCCGGACTCACCCAGGTTTTGGATAACACTTAAGGGCAAAATCAACTCATTTACTCATACTTTTTCTAAAATTTTTCCAACTTTTTCACACTGATTTTTTTTTCAAGTTTTCCAATTGATTCATATTTTTTATAAGCTCTAAAGATACTTAAATATTCAATAAAAATGCTGTAAATATATATACTCAATTACAATAAAGATGAAAGGAACTTGTGGTCTAAAAAGTCATCTCTCTATTCCGCAGGATGAAGGATTCCAATACATACATATGATTTGCATTCAAGAATAAGGCATTCGAATTTCATAGATCATACTAGTCAACTATAGAATATATGCTTAACTAAAGTAAGAAGTTAAGCAAGGGTTAGTAAATGAACACATTTTTTTATGGATTTTTCAAGATTTTTACACTAAAACTGATGCATACACTGAGTCACATAGAAAATGCAACAACATACTTAAACAAAATAAAACTAAACCAAAATGCATGAAATGCAAACTCCCCAAAGCTTAGTCTTGACACTATCCTCAGTGTTGAAGCCCTAGCCGAAGGAGATGATACAAAATGTAAAAATAGAATGCACTAAAAGAAAAAGAAATGAGTACAACCAGACTAGTCCATGGGTCATGGTGGTGGTGGTGGAGTCAAAGAGAAGAAGCCTCTAGTTGTTCTTTGGTTAGTGTGGTTGTCGTGCATCCGCCAAATTATGTCTTCCATGCTATCCTGGCCGGCTCAAATCTCCATCATCATGTCATCTTGGCTATCAAATCTGGTAGTCATATCTATCCTCATGTCCTTCATTATCATCATCTAGCGCTGCTGCTCCGCCTGAATCGCCTCTAGGGTAATTTTCAAGTCTACGAAATTGAACTAGGAAGCATACGAAGGTGTCTCCTCAGTAGGTGCGTCGGGTAGCTCATAAGATGGTCACTCGTCAGTAACTTGCGCGGGTGTCGTGGTGAGGAACGGGTCGAGCCTCAAATGGCTGCTTTGACAGAGGTGGGAAAAATAGCTAGTTGACCTTATCAAATATTATGAACCTCTAGATGTCACAACACAGAATCTGGTCCCATCGGTTCTTGAAGATGAAGCTCTTGGTCACACGATCAACGTTCGTGATTTTTATGTTCAAGATGGTACTCTGATCCAGAAAGATACTCCCCTTCAGTAGCTTTGCCTCCTCCAGATTCATCCCGAAATGCTCGGCGATGGGAGTGATGAGACCTTTGATGGTGATCTTGCCTTTCACCTTCTTACCATGGCGCTCGAAGTTCCTGGCGATGAAGGCACTGATGTTGACCTATATCCCCTCAACCATCGCATGCAGGAGGTAGAGCTCAATCTTATTAGGTGACCCGTCGCAGTTGCCTCACCCACATATGGTATTGGAGAGAATCCTTGTGCAAAGTAGAACACCAAGTTCTGGATCTAATTGTTCTTCGCATACT
>LTAE01001399.1:40855-56204 GCA_001647135.1 Pontederia paniculata | reverse complement strand
CGATTTGAGAATCACAATTCTAGTACTTGGCCACTTCCATGTGGGATCGATATTTTATTACTACAACAAGGCCCCATGCGCTTGCGGGACGCTTGTCAGTAGAATCAAAGGTCGTCCACTGAGAGTTTTGGACGACCATTTTGTTCACAACTTAACCGACCCCTCTACTAAGGTCGACCAATTATCCACCTCGGGGGACCCGATGTTGAAATTGATATACATAATTGAGTCATCCCTAGTTGTCACTGTATTTGACTGATCACGAGGATGACTGTTCATATTCTTAGCATTTTTTTTCTCCATTTTCGGCGCTCGTACTCAACTCCTTTGAATCCTCGAGGGACTTTAGGAAATCAAGAATCTTGCAGATTCGCACATCTAGGTAAACCTAAATCTTCATTCACCATTCTGCAAAATCGTAATTTCTAGGTTTTCACTATACTAACTCGGTCTAATCCTCTATGATTTCCTTTTTAGAATCAAATATCTTCCTTTGTCTTAAACCTATGTACCTTCCCTAATCACTAGAATCATGACCCGTATTAAGAATGTCGCCAAGAAACGTAGACTAGTAAAAAGACCTGAACCAGTAGAGGAATTCACCTTTTCATCACCACATGACCTCTCTAAGATAATTGAGCCTTGTCTTAGCGAAAATCCGAACACAAAAGATTCTATTCCAAATAATCCTGGTTTTAATTCACGATGGTTCATTAGTGAAAAAGCTCAGAGTGAATCTACCACCCTCTATGGCCAACATTGTCTAGTCGAACCTTTTCATGCTATTGACTGGGACAACCTTCAGCTTCCTGGTTTAAAAGAGATCTTTGAACAGTGCGACTGGATACTTTTCTTGATCTTGATAAGCCAGTCCACCTGAATGTCGTCAAATATTTCTATTTAAATCTCACTTATGATGACACTCATCAAGAAATTAAGTCCTATCTAAACAGCAAGACTTTTGTAGTTACTGAAACTCAACTGAATGATTTTTTAAAGACACCCGATTTTCTCCACATCAACCTTGCTCCAATGCATTGGCCACACACTAAGTACTCTCTCAAAATCAAGCTGCTCTCGCTGTAAGTGGTGCGCATGTTGATACCTTCATCCAAGGGACCTTTCACAAATACCTCTCACCTGTTATGAAAGCTATTCATCACATAATCACTCATGTTGTTCTCCCCAGAGCCGATCATTACACATGGGTAAATCTTCTTGATCTTGCTGTGCTTGCAAATCTAGTAGACCCAGTAGCTCCTAGGATTCTCTAGGTAATTTGATTCTATATCAAATTATTAAAACCAAGGAGAAGATTCCTTCATAGTCCGAAAATTTCTTAAGTCCAAATTTCATGTCAATGAACGTGTTCTCCTTCCCAGCAAAAATGATCATATTTCCTTTGCTACTATAACTCGAAAAGGACTCATCAAAGGATCTTCTCAACCTCCTGACTGTCCGACTATCTCTGAACCCCGAGACAGCATATGTCAGTCATCTGCATCCTCCAAAGAACCATCCAGTGCTGAAAATTCTGATTTTCCCTCCACTCCAACTAGGACTGCTTGTACTCCTCTCTGTACCAAACTAGACATCATGGCAACTCAGCTCCACACAGTGATAGCACAATTAAGTCAAGCTCTTGAGCTACAACAGACAATGCAAGAGAAGCAATTCAACAATCGTGAAACCATCACACATCTTGTTGTTCATCATAATCGAGCATATCATCACTGGGATGTTATGGAGGACTTCATGAGAGTGCATGGACATGATCCCTATCCCGGATCCCCTTTTGATAATTACAAAGGGTGGGAATAATCAGAGGAGTAACCAGGATGAACCTATCCCAATAGAATCTGAGGAGGAAGATGGTGACCAGGTGAATCAAGAGACAATGTTTGCACGAGAAGAAGAAGCGGGCCAGGAAATTATTGAGATGCAAGCTGGTCGAGAACGTGTAGAACATGAATTTAACACTTTGTTTGCTGATGTAATAAACAAAATTTTAGAAGAAACAACAGATATAGTATTAGTTGAAGATTCAACAATTCCTTCCCCCTCTGGAAAGAATATTGGAAGAACTTTCACGAGAAGGAAGAAGGATAAGGATCAGTAGACTCTTAAGTAAAAACTATACTGTAAACTTTTGATGTAACTAAAACATTGTAAATTTGAATGGCTGTAATGAATATTCTCTTGATCTGAATGATATTTCTTTTGGGTTTCAGAAATGAATTAAACATGCTTGTGAATTCTTCATGGTATTTATCTTTTATTAATAAAGCATGTTTCAAAGTATTGTTAAAAATTACTGAGCATGATCAATTTATATATCCTGAATATATGCATTAACAAAGGGGGAGAGTTCTGCTAAAAACTGGGATATCGAATTGAGGGGGAGCATGTTTGGTTAGTTAAATTTTTGTATAAGCCTTATGTTTATAACTAACCCTAAGTTCACTCCACATAAATTTGTAATCATAAAAAAAGGGGGAGATTGTTGAATTTAGGATCCCGAGATTGTTTTGATGATCACAAATGTGTGAGGGAACTTAGTTTGGACTAATGTCCATGGAGAAGTGGACATCCAATGAAGAGACTTAATCGAAGAAGATTCTTGACTAAGCAAAGGAGAGGTCGTCCGAAGATGAAGAGAGGACAACCGAAGGATGAAGGCAATGGACGTCCAAAGGTCTCAGGGTGAAGACAGTGGACGATCGAGAGATTGCCAAGGCTGGAATGGACGTCCGAAGGCCTTTGTGGTGAAGTAGCGGAAGACCAAAGAAGATGACAAACAGGACATCAGTCGATCGAAGATGAAGTGCGAACGATCGATGGACATCATGTGAACACAAAGGCCATCCTTTGTCTTAGTGAGAAGAGAAGTGGGCGTTGAGGAGTTTGTAGAGTTGATGGAGGCTGGAGATCGGACGACCGTAGGATTGGCAGACGATCGATGAGGTGTCAGAGGTCATCCGAAGGCTGAAGAGATAAAGAAGCGGTCGGCCAGGGTTCTGACAGAAGAAGAATGTATGTCCAAGGAATCTGGCGAGTTGTCAGGGCGTCCGGAGTTTGTTAGAGGAAGGTTTGGCAGACGTCCGAGGATCTCATTGGGAAGTGAGCGGACGGCCAAAGTACTGATAGAGGAGGGAGCGAACGTCCGAGGATCTCAGTGTGGAATGAGTGGAGGCCTGCAGTATCCACATGGATGAGCAGTGGACGTCCAAAGGATTCAGGGAGAATCAGCGGACGACCACATGTGTGCCAGAGGATGTGGCACAAGTCAAGTCGGTCGACCGANTCGGCCAAAGAATTGGCAGACGACCGAAGGAGCTTGACAGTTGGCTTCACTCAAGAGTGGACGACCGAGGTGATTGGGGTGCAATCAGCGAACGACCAGAGATGAGTGGAAGCTGGAGGAGGTCAAGATCGATCGATCAAAGATGAAGCACGGGCGACCGAAGGAGCTTGACCGCATTCTTCAACTGGAGAGTGGTCGTCTAGGAAGCTGAAGTGGAATCAGTGGGCGACCAGAGATCAGTTGAAGAAGGGTACTCAAATCAAGATCGGGCGGCTAAAGATTTGGTGGACGACCGAAGGAGCTTGACTGTTGGAGAAAGGCTTCAGCACTTGGAACTGCAGACGCCCGAGGGTGAGCGGTGGACGACCGAAGCACCAGGTGGTAGTTCAAGTGGAGACTTCACTAGAGCAGTGGTTGACCGAGGCAGGAGCAGCGGGAGACTGAGGGGTAGGTGAAGGTACTGTACTTGCATTAATGGCTGATTTTCTGAGTGAGGGAATTAGGTCGCTAGTGCAGAGTATATATTTTAATCCCAAGAGTCTTGGGAAGTAACTTTGGTAAAATATTCAGTGAGAGCATTGGGCGAAAGAAAACCTTAGTTTGTTCCCCTTCTGTGATTCGAGTGAAGAATCCAGGATAGAAGGGATTGTGAGTTTGTGAGCGAACTGTAAGAGGTTGTCTCCTTGTCCTCTAGAAAAGAACAAAGAAGTTGTAAGTGAGACTTCGCCCTTGAAGAAGGAGTTCAGTGATCTCCGGAGATCTCGAGTTCGAGAAGACTGGAGCGAGGACGTAGGGAAGGAGTTTGGTCGAACCTCGTCAACAAACTTTGTTTTTGTGTGCTTATTTGTTTCCTCTGCTCTTTCTCTTTACTTACTTATATTTGCATCTGCATACTTCCGTTAATATAACGCATCCATCAGAACAAGAGTAGAAAAAGTTTTTTAATACACCAATTCACCCCCCCTCTTGGTGCCATCCCAATCCTACATACTTTCCAAAAGAATTCGAAGAAGGAAAATGGGACAATAGTTATTGGGGCTCTCATCACTCCAATTGCGCAACACCTCAACCTAAACCTTGATGATCTAGACTCACTTGATGATTTAGCTTTTTTGGACCAGCGCATAGTCCAAGCAATGACGCTTGGGGGTGTTCAGTGAGGAGTCCCAGTCTTCCTTTTCGAAGATTCAAACACAATCCTGCCGTGTTTAGAGACGGAGCGTTTCGACCCCACAAATGAAGATAACCGGATTATTCTACCTTCTGATGGACTGCGGCCGCCACCGATGGTTCCACCTCACCGAGCTCTAGAGCTTGCCTAGCAATGACTAGTCCTCCTACATGGATGTTGACCCTTCTAGTGTACTAGTTGCTTATGATTTTTTGTCCATGTACTCTATTTTGACTTCCATGCAGGGCGATACTAGAGATATTAGAGACCGTCAGGAAAGGACTAAAAACATGATCCGACACATGCATGACTACCACGGTGACCAGGGGCACTATGGAGCACTGTTCTTCTATCCACCACTGCTATCAACACCTCAGGAGTAGACTATGTAGTGTTTATTCACTTTGTACTTTTTATATTTTGAGTCTTTGTGTTCATGCATTTTGTGCCCTCCCTTCGGTTCGGCCTAAACACTGAGGACAATGTTCGGTTTAAGCTTGGGGAGTTGCATTCTCATTCATCATATTTGCTTATGTTATGCATATTTGCTTTATGTAGTGTATATTTGCTTATTGCATTGTTATCATATTGTATTGCATGGTTATCATATAAGTGAAAATCCAAAAAAAACGAAAAAAATTGAAAACCCAAAAATATCAAATTGTTTCATGCCTTGAAATGTTAACTTTCTGAGAGTAATGTTCAGAGATATCTTGTAGATAGCGAGATTTTAATGCCCTAAGTTTATCTCTTATCACCTGAACTTTGGGAAAATATGCCTTGTAGATGGTTGTCAAATAGAATCTTAGATACTTAGAATACAATTTCTGGTTAATGTTATGCATGTCTTTTGTATTGTTGATAATAATAACTTATTTACTGAACCAATAACTGTATGTTGAGCTTGTTATAGTAAATAAGTTGTATATTTATGATTGAAAACTTTTATGTTTAAGTAGTTGAGGAGGCTGTGACGTGTGTTATCAAGAACCTTGGAGAGTTCGGGTTATTAAATCCGTAAGGGTTCTTGCCTGGTGACCTAAGGCCATCTGGTATGGGATCCATCGATCGTAAACCCACTACATGGACCTTCTTGTGCAATATGGAGAAGCACACTAACAACCAAGTCACTGCGGGGATTTGAACCTTAACTCAGAACCTTGGAGAGTTCGTGCAGGTAAGCTCGAGGGGTGCTTTATCACCTGTTGCCCTAAGGTCATCTAGTCTGGGAGTCGTCAGTCGAAAGTCCGCTACATGCACCTCCTTGTGCAATCTTGTGTAGGTTAGAATCCAAAAAAAATTAGTGAAAGAAACAAGAATCTGAAAAGCAAACTATGTTACTAAGCTCAGCATACACTTGTGTCTTCAGTTTTGAAGTTCTTATTTGATATACTATTCATTGGTGCATGTAGGGCTGAATTAGAAAGAGTTTAAATGGGTTTAAGTATCAAGATTCTCTAAGGATGGGTTGATTTGGAAAGTGGAAAAAAGTTCTGGTGATGAGTGCATGAATGAAGGCAGGCGAAGAATAGTTATTCTACAGGGTGGAAGCAATGATTGAAATTCATTTTCCGAGTTTGGCTCTGAATATTTCTTGAGGACATGCAAACATCCAAGCTTGGGAGACTTTGATGCATGCATTTTACAACATATTTTAGGGCTTGCATTAGGCATTATTTTAAGTCATTTTCACATAGCATGCATCTATTACCATCTTTATTTTTTTATATTTGTTCAAGTCCAAAATCTACTCTTGTTTGATGTTCTTTTGTAGGAAGTCACATGGAAAGGCGATGGAAGGATCGAAATCATCTAAATATCACAAATGGACGTGCTCAGGAAGAAGAAATCAACACCTTCAAGCCATCACGGGCTGTGACAGCTTATTATGGGTCGTGATGGTGAATTTTGTGAAGGAAAATCCATAACGAGCCGTTAAGATTGTATCACGACCTCCACCAAGAGCAATGCAACCTCAGCTATAGCTCAAGAGTTACGGGCCGTGATAACTTATTACGGGCCATTATGGTGGAAATTACGATTGCAACGTGCATATCATGGCCTTCGCCGAATGCACCATCGCGTCAACTCTGACCTTATAGGCTATGATGAAATATCATGGGTCGTAATGAAAGACATCACGACCACGATGAGCATATCGCGACCTTTGTCGAGGCGTCGAAACTTCCAACTCAAAATGTCACGGGCCATGATAGGTACTTACTTGCCGCGAGAGAAGCAGAAGTCCTAATTGCATGTAGCTTGAGCCCTAGTTATGGACCGTGACATATCATCACGGGCCAAGATGACTTGTGCAATTGTGAAGAAATCTATACTTACGAGTCGTGGCATGCTGTCATGGGCCGTGATGAAGGTACGCAAATTTGTTTTATTCGAGATTTTGATATTGTTTGACGGCCAGGAAATTTGGGATTGGATTGAATACTTTAAAGATTGGATTCTATCGTATTTTGAGGATTTGGATAAGTTTTATTGGACTTTCACCGTCCCTATTGATCGGGAGCAGAATTGATCCAAGGGTTCACATGCAACATCATCCAACCCTAGGAAATCGTAGAGTATAAGAAGACTTTGTCTAGAACATATGAGGTTATATTGGGGGATGCTGGGGATGCTAGGCTGAAAAGACTAGAGAATTAAAGCCGACAACAAGAGAAGAATGCTAGAGAATGAAGGCTATTCCGAAGTACTATTGAGGAGTCTAGATCATTCATCCATTAAGGAGTTGTTCATCATCTTCTCAACATCAAGAGGAGTAATCTCTTGTTCCATACTTTGTTGGGACGAAATCTTTCTGTAGTTAAGATAATGTATTTTGTCTTTTCTTATGCTTTGATATTATTACTACTGCAGATCTTATATAACTTTCGAGACTTTTAGTTGAATTGATTCTTCATGAACATGTTTTCCTGAATTCTGAGTTTTATTTATTGAACATTACCAATGCAGTATGATCAACATCTTTGCAATTCATGTTCTGCAATTCTGATCTGTTAGGAATGTTGTCGTTTGTGGTCTGTTAGGTCAACCCGGTAAGGGTGGTTTAATAGTCTAGGGAAACAACTTACTACATCTTATATTTTCTTCCTAAGGATAGACCTGTTAAGGTATATTTTTTGGACTGCTTGATACAAGATAGTTGAGTTACCCGTTAAGGGAATTCATAAATTAGGTTTGCCTAACCATCTGAAGATTCAATAATTGATTTTCATCTTAGATATGTTTGTTGTACAATGTTCTTAAGTATTCATCTTGAATTTAGTACTGTCTAGGCCCTAGTCATCATCCCATATTATTGCTATTATATATATATTAATAATTTTTTGAAACATTATAATGAAATAAAGTTATCTTCTATTAGCCCTTAACTTTGATTAGGTGGTTATATAATTCCATGTTGATTTCAGGATAATGTTTTAGAAAATTAATAATATATAGATAATGGTAATAATATGGGATGATGCCTAGGGCCTGGACAATACTAAATTCAAGATGAATACTTCAGCACCTTGTACAACAAATATATCTATGATGAAAATCAATTATTGAATCTTTAGATGATTAGGCAAACCTATTGTGGATCCCACGAGGAATTATATAATTGCCTATTCAGAATTCAGGGCTAATAGGAGATAACATTGATTTGAGGATAATGTTTTAGAAAATTAATTATATACATATAATAGTAATAATATGGGATGATGACCAGGGCCTGGACAATACTAAATTCAAGATGAATACTTCAGAACCTTGTACAACAAGCGTATCTAAGATGAAAATCAATTATTGAATCTTCATATGGTTAGGCGAACCTAACTTATGAATTCCCTTAACAAGTAACTCAACTATCTTGTATCATGCAATTCAGAAAATATCCCTTAACGGGTCTATCCTTAGGAAGAAAATACACGATAAATTAAGTTGTTTCCCTAGACTATTAAACAACTCGTAATGGGTTGACCTAACATACCACAAATGACAACGTCCTTAATGGATCATAATCATAGGACATGAATTGCAAAGATGTTGATCACACTATACAGTTAATGATCAATAAATCAAACTCAGAATTCAGGCAAACATGTTTTTCAACTAAAAGTCTCGAAAGCTATATAAGTTTTGCAGTAGCAATAATATCAAAGCATAAGAACTAAACATAAAAGATTTCGTCCCAATAAAGTATGAAACAAGAGATTACTCCTCTGGATGTTGAGAAGATGCTGAACAACTCCTTAACGGATGAATGATCTTGACTTCCCAGCAATACTTTGGAATGACCTTTGTTCTCTGGCGTTCTTCTTTTGTTGACGCCTTTAATTCTCTAGTGTTTTCAGCCTAGCATCCCCATCATCCCCCAGCATAACCTTATCTGTTCTAGATGAAGTTTTCTGATACTCTAGGGTTTCCTAGGGTTGGATGATGTTGCATGTGAGCCCTGGGATCAATTCTGCCTCTCGATAAATGGTGATGGTGAAAGTCCAATAAAACTTATCCAAATCCTCGGAAATATGATAGAATCCAATCTTTAAACTCTTCAATCCAATCCCAAACTTTCTAGCCGTCAAATAATATCAAAGTCTCGAATAAACCAAATCTGCGTACCTTCATCACTTCTCGTGATAAGATGTCATGGCCCCTAAGTATAGAGTTCTTCACGGTTGCACAAGTTGTCACGGCCCGTGATGATATGTTACGGCCCGTAACTTGGGCTCAGGCTACATGCAATTAGTTCTTCGGCTTCTCTCACGACCCGTTAGTACCTATCACGACCCGTGACATTTTGAGTTGGAAGTTGTGACGCCTCAACAAAGGTCGTGATATGCTCATCGTGGTCGTGATGTCCTTCATTACGGCCCGTGATATTTCATCACGACCCATAACGTCGGAGTTGACGCTGCTGCCCTTTCAGCGAAGGTTGTGATATGCGCGTTGCGATCGTAATTTCCACCATAACGGCCCATAATAAGTCATCACGGCACGTAACTCTTGAGCTGAGGTTGCATTGGCCTTGGTGGAGGTCGTGATACAATCTTAACGGCTCGTTATGGATTTTCCTTCAGCAAATTCACTCCATCACGGCCTATAATAAGCTGTCACGGCCCTTGTTAGCTCCAAGGTGTTAATTTCTTCTTCCTGAGTACATCCATTTGCGATATTTAGGTGATTTCGATCTAATCTTCACCTTTTCATTTGATTTCCTACAAAAGAACACCAAACAAGAGTAGATTTTGGACCTGAACAAATATAAACAAATAAAGATGGAAATAGATGCATGCTATGTGAAAATGACTTAAAATAATGCCTAATGCAAGCCCTAAAAATATGTTGTAAAATGTATGCATCAAGTTGTCTTGGGACAGAAGAAAGACAAGTGCAACACTGTGATATATTATGCAAGCAGGACTTTTGACCCTCCTCAGTAGGATTACACCAGTTCAGAGAAAGAAATGTTGTATATTATTTATGCAATTGATATGTTCAGACCTTACTAATGAGAAAATTTTGTGTTCAGTATAAAAATGTGACACTAGGTTTTAGAACATCAAGGTTAGAAAGTTCCAGACCTGGTTGTAGCCAGACAGAAACAAATTATCAACAAGTCTTCAAATTAACCTAAACACACACTCCAACCACAAGTGTATGATTATCCTTGTATATTTTAGGATCAAATCTATAGGGGAATTAGAATTTCACAATGCAATCACTCTATTCTACCACGAACCAGAATCAAGAAGAATAATAGTTTGTGCAGAAATTTAGATGAAATAGAACTAAAATCTGAAAAAAGAAAATAAACAAAATATTTTTGGCATTTTAATACTTTAAATGAGCAAAAGTAGAACCAATATGAATAAGGATGAATTACTCGAATAAGGAAAGCAGACGGGATATGAGAATCATTTTCAAACTATATTTGCTAATGAACATATAAAGCTCAAATAATTTTGACTTGAGATATTAAGATAACAAACCTAGCTACTCTTGCAGTCAAGGCTTAAACTTAAATCCCTAGGGCTTCTCACACACAATATATCGATGCTATGGATAACCCCTATCAAATCGACCCTAGGTATCTGTTGGAACCTCTTCGGCCTCATACGGATCCCTTAGACAAAGGGGTTCTCGCTCTCGGTCTCAACCTCATGAAGCTGAAATGAAAGTCACACTTCATGAAACTCTACTCCCCTCTCGGATCCTTGTAGAGCCCTTATGAAAAATCCTTTCCTCTTGGGCAAGGATGTGAATAACAATCCAACTACAAGATAATATGAATAAGAACTAAATATTATTTATCTTCAAAGGAGAGGGTTCTCCCTCTCGGTCTCAACCCTCCATCGAAGATATGATAACAAATAGCTCACCACATTAAAATCAACACATACAAAATATCATGAATATGAACTACACATTACTTCTTCTGAATTAGAAGGGTTCTCCCTCTTGGTCTCAACCCTCCACTGAAAAAGGGCAACAAGTAGCTTACCACATCAAAACCAGGACATATAGAAAGCACATTATGCAAGAGAAGATTGAAAAGTCAAATGGAAACATTAATGAATTAAAAGATTAGTTCAAATAGTAAATAGATGTTCTAAATTCATCCCATATTCAGACCCGTGTTTAGCCTCTAACAGCCATTACACACATCACAAACATATCAAAGCTAGAGTTCCTCATCGGAAATTAACACAAGTAAGAATTACAGAACAAAAGTCGATGATACTCCATAAAATCCCAACATGAAAACTCTATTTTCCATTCTAGTTCTTCCTTCTTCCTCAGCAATGGCGGCGGTTCCCCCTTTTCCTCTCGGACGCAAAACTCACCTCCTTACTAAAATCTAAAATAAACCATATAAAAAATACCAACTTTGGATCTCTCCTTAGCTGGTAAAACCTTCAAGCTCTCTCCAATTGTAGCTCCATTTCTCTCGGAACCCTTTCTTCTTGCCTTTATCCTCTCCCTTTTCTCCAATCAGTAGATGCCACTTGTCCCTTGCATACCTCTGCCAATATTCCCTAGAAGCTGCAAAGGTACCTTCTGCCTCTTTATTGCAAAGCCGGCAGAGGAATATGAAGGTTGTTTCAGTTTGTCTTCTAGCAGAATTTGGCACGTAGTGGCGTCAAGGGTTGAATGTGTGCACAGGTACCCCCAGGTCCAGTTTTCCAGCACAAGTGTCATTTGGCCTCGGCTAAGTTCTTGTAGGAGAAATAATATATTAGTCATTCAGAACTTCACTTAAAAGAGTCTTTGGAGTGAAATTATGCACTTATGCCCAGGGAATTTTCAATGATGCAAAGGCTATAAAAATGTGTGATTATATGTATAAATTGATGTAGAATTTATGAAGAAAGTGTAGTCGTTGCATATGAAAATATAGAGGAAATTCTTTATCATCATAATTCTCCAAACTTAAGCTTTTGTTTGTTCTCAAGCAAATAATTAGAGAATTTTAAGGCCAAAAAAATGTGTTTCAAATCAGCCACACTATGAACCCATAATAGCTTACATAACTCTCCTTAGTCGATTAGATCTTCGGTCGTCATTGCATTTTTTAGCCAATTAGCCTCCTAGAACCAATGAAACTCAAGCCTAGGTGCATCCATGAAGATGTAAGCTAGATGATCCCTTCCTACAGTCATTTCTTTGAACCTACAATCCTTGATGAGAAAAATAGAAATGATGATGGTTTATTCAAAAATAGAAATGGGTTACTAACCCTTCTTCTTTTTTTTTTCTTTTCAAACTAGGTTACTAACCCAAATTTTTTCTCTTTTTCAATCAGGGTTACTATTCATTTTCTTTCTCATCTTTTTTTTTTCTTTTGAAATCGGTTACTGACCCTTTTTCTTCTTTTTTTCTTTTGAACAGGGTTATTAACCCTCTTTTTTTTATTTGGAAGAATATATATAGATGCAAGGATGCAAGGATTGTTGAAGACTAGATAGTACAATGACAAGGGTATCATCGCAGCTGCTATGAGTTTTGGTTCCACTTGGGGGTATTTCTAGTTCTATATGGTTTAGGAATGACCAAAGGTTCTAACAAATTTTGGTGAGAGTGTAAGACTAGTATGGTTGCATAATGCCTTCTAAGTCTAGGTTGAGTGAGCAAAAATGTGTATGCCAAAATCATGGTATGATAAAAAGAAAAGGCATATGAGAGTGTTTACATGCTGCAAATGGAGATAATTTTGAAAATGCTAAACATATTTAATTATAGATAAAGCAAAAAGTAGGCATGGCAACTATAATAGATTGGAGTTTTAAGAAAGATAACCATACCATTGGCTCCCCCAAGCTTAAATTCAACACTTTCCTCAGTGTTGATCTAAGTGAGAGAGAGTCCGAAGTTCTTAGTTGTGTGGGGATATGTGGTTGGGGCAGCTTTATGGGTTGTATCATTATCAAAATTTTTTGCTGGTTCAGCTGGGGTTGGTCGTCTTCAGGTGGGGGTAATTGAAAGTGGCCTATTTGATTCCTGCAAACACAAAGAAAAAAATAGAAAATAAAAATTATTAGATTGGGTCGCATCCCAATAAGCATCATTGTTTATAGTCCTAGACTAGACTTGGTATCCTCTATCAATTCTATTAAGGAGGTAGTGGCAACTCCATAGTTTTTTTTTGTGTTATCCAAATTTTCTCCTGGTTGATTGTGTTTCAAACAATATCCATTGGCTTTGAATGATTTTCCTCTTTCATAAGCGATCACAATGAAGCCAAGACTTTTATCATGCCCTGCCTTGGACACTTCAACAACTTCAGTAAGCATTGATTCAACAAGTGGATTGAATTTTTAAAGCACTTCCATGGTGTGATTCGTTTTGTTGCAGGGTGTGAACCATCAACAATGTATGATAAATCATCCAATCCCTCATGCTGAAAGTTTTCACTATTGTATATGGCTTCTCTTGGGTCTCCATGTTGTTTCAACAACCATTTCAGCAATAACTTTTGCAAATGTTCGATTGTTGAAAATTCATCAATTACTTGATCCATAATTCCAATACAAAAACTTTGATCTTTCATAGATGGATGTTCCATTTCTTTTGATAGCTTACATTCTGATATAGCCACCTCTGTTTGAGAAGGATGTTGTCCACTTTTCACATCTACTTTTGCCATTTCAGTTTCAAGACATTCCTTTGCTGGCACAATTTTTTCTTCATATATAATTGTTGTCATCAATGATTCTTTAACACTCAGAGTATCCGCTTCAACAAAGCTGCAATTTTCTTTAGGTTCAATATCCTTACTATCTTCTAAGACTTTATCATCTCTAATTGCGGCAGACTTACATTGTTCACTTGGTAGTACTTCTTGTTGTCTTATGGAGAAAATTACTTCATATGCTGAAATTTCTTTTTCAGTTGTTGTTGCCATTTTGGCCTCAGTTGAATGTGAAATTTCAGAATTGATATCAACTACTAGAGTTTCCTATCTAGTGACTACTGATATGTTGGTATCAATTGGGTGTGAAATTTCAATGTTGATGCCAACTACTGAAGTTTTCTTTTCAAGGTGTGAACTTTCAGAATTTACCATAGTTGAAATATCTTCTTCATTCTTCACTTCAGATTCAACTATAGATGCATCCACATTTTATCCTCCAAGATAAAATCCTTAAGCTCATTCACCTCTTTATCACTTCCCATTATCACTTTTTTAACTTCCTCCTTCAAGCTGGCGGCAGCTGGTGCTTATAAGAATTCTGGTGATCGCAGAATTTCTAGGCTAGACTACAGAATTTTTTAATTTGACTGTAGAAGAAATTTAGTCTCTAACACTTTGAATTCAGCTTTAAGTTCCTCTAATTTAATGCACATATGCTGAAGTGCTTCATTTTGCATTTCTTGTTCCCTTATCAGATTCTCTATCATAATCTGTAGATCAAATTTTGCTGGGGGTAGGTTGAATGCTTGCTCATTTGATGTAGTCACCTCCACTGGATATTGAAAATTAGATCCTTGACATAGATCTTGATGGTAATATGACTAACTTTGTGAGTTATAATCTTGAGTATCGCTGTAGGAAAAGTTTTCTTCGTAAACCCACCAATTTGGATATTCATTATAGTATCCATATTGCTGATTTCTCCTTGATTTGTTTGAGCATATGAGGCATATAGATGATCCGTAGGTGGCCCTTGGATGTAAGTAGGTACTTGATTCCAGCAAGTTGTGATGATCCTCTATTCAAATAGAACTTTTGACAAGCGTCCCACAAGCGCAGGGGTCCTTGTTGTAGTAGTAAAATATCGATCCCACGAGGAAGCGACAAAGTACTAGATTTATAGATCTCAAGTCGTTATCTAGACGATTAGGGTTAGGAGGGAAAACACTAAAATATCAATTACACTAAAGACGATGAGAATGAAAGAAGTAAATACACTAAGTGCTAAGATGAGAGTAAATATAGGAGAGAAATGTTCTAGGATTTCGAATCCATTTAGGGTAATCATGCAAAGGAGATAATTATATGCAATGCATTAGACTCTTGCTTCACTCAAATATTCATGCATCCCTTTTTCACGCAACACAATTCTAATTAGGGTTATGGAATAATATTTTCATTCATGAGCATCAACAAGCAATACAATGCACTTCTATTTCTAGATAGCACTCATATATCATGATTAGTGAAATTCACTAGTTAATTAAGATGACTTTCATCACTTAACAACCTAAGGTAATTCAAATGAAGTAGCTAATTTCATAAGAATATGACAAGATGTTCACTAAACAAAAGAGCCGCATACATGCATAATCACTATTTCCCAAACAATCAAATCCTAAATTTCATCTAACCCTAAAACAAGAGGGATTAGTTCATCATACTTAGGGAAGAGAAA
>LTAE01001399.1:0-40844 GCA_001647135.1 Pontederia paniculata | reverse complement strand
GCATACATGCATAATCACTATTTCCCAAACAATCAAATCCTAAATTTCATCTAACCCTAAAACAAGAGGGATTAGTTCATCATACTTAGGGAAGAGAAAGAGAAATAAATAGGAGAGAAGAAATCCATCATCACATTCAAAACACGAGTTTAAACACTAACATTCAACATACATCAAAGTCATAAATATGCAACATTAAATGTACCTCTTACAAGTGCAAGAATCCCTAAATATGATTACAAGACCCAAATTTTGGCTCATCCAAAAAGAGAGAGGAGAGAGAGTGTAAAACCCTAATTAGGTCTTATATATCACACTGTATCGGCCACCAACCATTCACGACCTGCTACATGCGTTACGGCCTGAAGGAAGCTGCGCTACGACCAATTTGGCATGCGCTACGACCACTTGAGTGCGCTACGGTTACTGGATTGCGTTACGGCCGTGAGAGGATATGCTATGACCATGAGAAGATACGCTACGACCATGCTATGACCACTGGATTGCGCTACGGCCATTTGAGTGTGTTACGATCGTGATTGGGTCGCTACGGTTCGGATTGGGTCGCGTTACGGCTGAGGGGAGATGCGCTACGGTCATGCGGTTTGCTACAGCCTGACCATAGCGCAATGTTACTCCTTGAGCGCATATGAGACTCATCCAGAGGCTGACTACGACCTCCCTTTCTTCTCTTCTTCATTTCATTCATACAATTTCATCCTTTCTCTTCTCTTCTTCATTTCATTCGTGCAATTTCATCCAACTTTGAGTAGCTCATCATTCTTTTAGGAAACCGATGTCAAATTAACTTAAGTTAAGTCATTCCTGCAATTTGCAAAAGCATTGCTCACAATATCTTCAATATTAGAAAATACCCAATTCTCATAGTTTGATGTTCCACTTGCTTGATAAGAATTATGCATAACTTGGGGTCAGCTTTGATAACTCATATCTATCTTAGCCTCTACCTTCTCAATTACATTCTTTTTAGCCCCTAATTCTTTTTCTCTTTAATCTTCCTTTGCCACAAATTTTGAACCAAGAATTTTCTGCACTATTAGAACTTGGCATGCAAAATAAGTGCAATATTAACAATAGTAAAGGATAACTAATACTAAGAAAAAGAAAAGAAAAATGAAAGAACTAATTAAGAAAAAGAAAACAAACAAAATGAAAGAATAAAAGCAGATTATAAACAGTGATACTCGAATATACACAATGAAAGTGAATGATTCAGCTCGGTACCAAATATATAATTGAATGTGAAAAATCAAAATTTCCCCAACAACAACACCAAAAACTTTTGAAACATTTATGTTCAGTATAAAAAGGTGACATCAGGTTTTAGAACATCAAAGTTTGATAGTTCAGGACCTGGGGGGAGTCAGACAGAAACAAATTATCAACAAGTCTTAAAATTAACCTAAACACACAACTTCAATCGCAAGTAGTATTTTAGGATCGAATCTAAAAAGAAATTATAATTTCATAATGCAATCACTCTATTCACCATGAACCTAAATCAAGAAGAATAATAGTTTGTGCAAAAAATTTAGATGAAATATAACTAATATATGAAAAAGGAAAATAAACAAAATATTTTTGGTATTTTAGTATTTTAAATGAGAAAAAGCATAACCAATATGAATAAGGATGACTCACTTGAATAAGGAAAGTAGCTGGGACATGAGAATCATTTTCGAACTCTATTTGCTAATGAACATATGAAGCTCAAATAATGTTGACTTGAAATATTAAGATATCAAACCTAACTACTCTTGCAGTCAAGGATTGAACTTAAATCCCTAAGGGATTCTCACACAAAATATCTCGATGCTACGGATAACCCCTCTCCAATCAAACCTTGGTATGCATTGGAACCTCTCGGCCTAATATGGATCCCTTAGACAAAGGGTTTCTCCCTCTCTGTCTCAACCCGGTGAAGCTGAAATGAATGTCACACTTCGTGAAACCTTAATCCCCTCATGGATCCTTGTAGATCACTTATGAAAAATCCTTGCCTCTCGGGATAGGGATGCAACAGGGATGTGAATAACAATCTAACTACAAGATAACATGAATAAGAACTAAATATTATTTATCCTCAAAGGAGAGGGTTCTCCCACTCAGTCTCAACCATACATCGAAGATATGATAATTAATATCTCACCTCATTAAAATCAGCAGATACAAAATATCACGAATATGAACTACACATTACTTCTTCTCTATGAGAAGGGTTTTCCCTCTCGGTCTCAACCCTCCTTGAAAAAGGGCAACGAGTAGCTCACCACATTAAAACCAACACATATGGAAAACACATTGTATAAGAGAAGATTGAAAAGTCAGATGGAAACATTAATGCATTAAAAGATTAGTTCAAACAACAAATAGATGTTCTAAAATCATTCCATATCCAAACCTAAGTGCTTAGCCTCTAACAGCTATTACACACATCACAAAAATATCAAAGCTAGAGTGCCTCATCGGAAATTAATACAAGTAATAATTACATAACAAAAGTCAATGATACTCCAGAAAATCCCAACATGAAAACTCTATTTTCCCTTCCAGTTCTTCCTTCTTCCTCAGCAATGGCGGAGGTTCCCCTTTTCCTCTCGGACGCGGAGCTCACCTCATTACTAAACTCTGAAATAAATGATATAAAAAATACCAACCCTGGATCTATCATCAGTTGGTAAAACCTTCAAGCTCTCTCCAATGGTGGATCCATTCCTCTCAGAAGTGGGAACCCTTTCTCCCCCTTTCTTCTTGCCTTTTATCCTCTCATTTTTTTCCAATCAGTAGATGCTACTTGTCCCTTGCATACCCCTATCACTATTCCCTGGAAGCTGCCAAGGAACCTTCTGCATTTGTACTGCAAAGCCGGTAGAGAAATCTATAGGAGTTTGTTTCAGTTTATCTTCTAGCGGAATTTTGCAGGTAGTGGAGTCAAGGCTTGAATGTCTTCACAGGTACCCCCAGGTCCAGTTTTCCAGCACAAGTGTCTTTTGGCCTCAAGTTCCTGTAGGAGAAATCAAATATTAATCATTCAGAACTTCACTTAAAAGAGTCTTTGGAGTGAAAATATGCACTTATGCCCAGGGAATTTCCAATGATGCAAAAGCTATAAAAATGTATGATGATATGTTTAAATTGATGCAAAATTTATGAAGAAAGTGTAGTATTTGCATATGAAAATATAGTGGAAATTCCCTGTCATCACTTACCTAGTAGGATCCAAGGTGATAGTTTATAGATAGCTTGCAACTTTGAAGCATTTGATGGAAAAGAAGGGTTCCAAATGCCGACTAATTAGATGGGTTCTTCTACTTCAGGAGTTCGACCTGGAGATCCGAGTTAAGAAGGGAGCTGAGAACCTCACAGCCGATCATCTATCTAGACTACTGTATCCACTGGAGGGTACCCATTTCCATAAATGAGAATTTTCCTGACAACTATCTTTTCGCCATCATACAGGAAACCATCTTGGTACGCGGACATTACAAACTATTTAGCAAGCGGATTTATCTCACCGACAAGGTAAGAAAAAGTTGTTTGGAGAACTGAAGCACAATTATTAGGATGATCCAATGTTGTTCAAAAGATGTTCAAACGGTCAATTCAGAAGATGCGTACCAGAATAGAAGTTCACAAGATCATAGAGGAATGTCACAACTCAGCTTATGGAGGACACAAAGGAATTCAAAGGAAAACCACGAAGATACTTCAGGCTAGTTATTACTGGCCTATCATTTTCCCTACAACTGCTAGAGAATCGAAAATATTTCTAGACGGAACAAGATGCCACAAACAGGAATTCTTGAAGTCGAGCTCTTCGATGTCTGGGGAATTGACTTGATGGGACCATTTCCATCATTAGGAAACTTCAAATGCATCCTCGTAGCTGTTGACTACGTATCAAAATGGTTAAAGCAATACCGACATTCCATTGTGATTCTGCCTCAGTCCGCAAGCTCTTTGGAAAGATCATATTCCCACGTTTCGGAGTTCCAAGAACAATGATCAATGATGGAGGGAATCATTTTGTAGAAAGAAAATTTGTGAACATGTTGAGAAAATTTGTGAACATCTTGGATATGAAGAAGGCTGGAGACAACCGCAACTCACAACTCGCAGAACTTGAAGAATTGCGACTGCAAGCCTACGAAAACACAAGGATCTACAAGGAGAGAACTAAAGCTTGGCATTACCAGCGAATCCTTAACACATCAATCAAAGAAGGAGCTCAAGTTCTTCTATTCAATTCAAGAATCAAGCTCTTTCTAGGCAAGCTCAAATCACGATCGATCCGCCCATACATCATTCACGGAATGTTCGATCATGGAGAAGTCGAGTTACTTTTAGAAAGAGGAGATATCTTCAAAGTTAATGGACATCGGCTAAAGTTATATCAACCAAGAGTAGAGTTTCTGAGAAAAGAAACAATGAAGTTACGGGAAATTCAAGAACCCTGATCGTGAGGGAATGTCTAGTCAAGGACAGTAAACAATGACACTTACTGGAGGCAACCCAGACTAACCATTTAATAAGCTTTTTGTTCTTTGTCTATTTTTATCTTAATTTTGCCACCGACGATACCGCCCAAAATCATCGCTCACCATTTAAGAAAACAAGCTCAAAACCTTTCTCTCTCATCGCACTCTTTCGTCTACGATCAACTCTCTGAAGTTAAGCCCCAACACTTCGTCACCATTTACACCTACCACAACCGATCGACCATTGGTGATGGTAGCTACGAGAGGATAGGAAACAGGAAGAACGTTGATGTGCATCGTGTAACAGGTCAGCTTGTAACAGAAAAGATCTGGCTGTGACACATGTTGTATCAACTCTAATGACACTTGATTGTACACTTCAAAGGCAAGTTTTAAAATTTATAAATCACCAAATTACACAACTACTGCTTCCGCAAGGGCACTGGTAATTCTAGCACTTTGGGGTCGATCCACAGACTGGTCAACTAGGTTTGTAGGAAGATTCTTAACTCAACTATACTAGACTAAGGAGAAAATGTTTTTGATGGAGTTTGTTTTTGGGTTTTCAAATACGAGAAAGTGAACAAAGGAAATATCAATGATAAAAAAATTTCCAAGGCAAAGTTCCACCCCAGGCTCATTTGCAATTGTCAAACATTAAAAGCAAATGAATCGATTCTATAAGGAGTTTAAAGAACAAAATCATGCAACATTCCGCTGCTCACTGATCCAATCCAAGAACCCATTATTCAAAGTCTTAGGTTGATTAAGGAAGTTATACAGGGGAAAGATCCACTGTCGTCATAGGAATATCCCTTGAAATCCTTTAAAAGTAATACGCTCGAATCAATTTGTTAAGTAGTCACAACCCGTCATCACAAGCTAGCATGTTTCCCCTTGTTACGCCAGATTCCTCTCTCTGCATGCAACCCCCAATCGATCGCGCCAAGGCTTGGTCTAGGTGAGGATGTACAGACAAGGACTCAAGTGGATACCGAACACAACATATGGATCATCACAATCAATCATCACTAGCGAAAACTTTTTGTCATGACAGGTTCCCTGGTTACACGACCTTGGGCGATCTCGGTCAAGGGTAATCCCAATTAAAGAGTTGCTACCGAGACTATTGATAGCTACTAATCCTTCCCAAAAATGCACACCAATTTTCTTTCTTGGCGTGTGACATATAAAATAGGTAATAATCACACCCGTCCATCACAAGCAAGTTGTTCTTCAACACTGGTTGTTGAATCTAGGATCCCGAGAGTGTTTTGATGATCACAAATTTGTAAGGGAACTTAGTTTGAACTAATGAACTTGTTGATCTGATTTCTAAAACAAGATATTCAAGTTCAGAATTTGATAGGTCGACCAAAGTTAAAGAACGAACAACCTATGCACATAGAAGACATATCAGAAGAGCTCTATGTGTGCAGTGGTCGTCCTAAACATATGAACTGGTTGACCAATATTGAAGGGGAGTTCATGTGAAGAGGAGTCAGAGCTTGAGCGGTCGACCAAAGATATAAAGAGGACGACCGAAGAGAAGGACTTAACAAGAGAGGTTGCCCGATGAAGAGCAGTGGGCGACCAAAGGTAGCACACTCATAACCCAGAGGATGGAGAACGGGCGGTCCAAGGAGAGTGGACGCCCAGTGAAGACTTAGTCGAAGAAGGGTCTTGGCTAAGCACAGGAGAGGTCGTCCTAAGTTGAAGAGCGGACGACCAAAGATCTGAGGATGAAGGCAATGGATGTCCAAAGGGCTCAGGGTGGAGACAGTGGACGACCAGAATGTTGCCAAGGTTGGAGTGGACGTCCGAAGGCTCTAGTGTAGAAGCAGCAGACGACCAAGGCAGATGACAGACAGGAGATTGGTTGAGTTCCGTCTGCTGATTTGTAGGTTGAACACGGACCGTTTTGTACCTAAAACGGCCCGAGTTGGCACTTGATTTCTGTAAAGCTCGGCTATTTGATTTGTTGTATACTCCGAATTCTGCGTAGTTTTGACTTCTTTTGCCTGAAAATCACACCAAAAAGAATATTTGGGTAGTTTCTGACTCATAGACAAAATATAATGAATAATGTACTAAAATGAAAGATAAACCTATACTAAATGCCTAAAAATGACATGAAATAGATGCGTGCAACATGTATATTTTTGCTCGCTAAAATTATGTAGATTTAACAATTCATTCACTAAGCAAAAGAGTAATGACACAAGCATAATCATTATCTCAAGCACTAAACCCTAGACTTCATCTAACTCTAAAACAAATGAGTTTAGTTGTGCATAATGGAATAGAAGAGAGATACAACTAAAAAGGACAAATTTTCATCAAAATCTGAAATTAGAGAATTCAAACATTCAACAAATAAAAGTTTAATACAAAATATTCCAAAGCTCTTACAAAATTCCCAAGTGCGAATAGTAGCCACCAAAAATTTGCCTCCCGTTCAAAAACCCTAATTAACATTTTTTTATCACCATAAGCAATACCCACCAATTGTTACAACTCAAACCAAGGTGTTATGACTCAAATCAACTCGCTACAGATCCAATCGGATGTCGCTAAGGTTGGTATCAACTAAATTACGGCCTCAAGAAATGCGCTACGGGCAACAACAACAACTTGCTACGACTCCAACAAATGTCCCTAGGTTCATCATTATGCACTATGAGTGATTACATGTGCTATGGCTCCAAAGAATACCTCTACAGGCTTTCTCATGTGCGCTACGGTTTGGAGGAACATGCTACG
This sequence comes from Pontederia paniculata, assembly GCA_001647135.1. Classification (NCBI taxonomy): domain Eukaryota; kingdom Viridiplantae; phylum Streptophyta; class Magnoliopsida; order Commelinales; family Pontederiaceae; genus Pontederia; species Pontederia paniculata. The sequence goes on along the minus strand of LTAE01001399.1, from coordinate 33,582 downwards.
GGTATGTGAGTGTCGCTACGGTCGCTTTCATGCTTGCTACGATTTGGTAATCAGGTTCTATGATGGCTCTTCTCTCCTTTGTGAATTCTTAAAAATCAACAAATAATGGTGTAGACTCCAAATATTCCTGAAACTGAATAAAATAATGCACAATATGCCTAACGTTGACATAAATAGAGGAATCATATAGTTAAAATATATGTAATTATGTGACTTATCAGTAACACATGATTGTTTATATGTAGAATTGGGAACATCTTTTATCAGCAATGAAAAGAGTATTGCATTGTATGATTGAACGAATGTTACATAGAGAAGTCCCAATTAGATATCAAGTTTCGTTACTCTAATAGGCTAAACTTTTTTTGGCCTAGTCCTTCTAAAACTAATCAAGTTTTCAGTCTTGGCTTCATTGTGATCGTCTATGATAAGGGAAAAACATTCAAGTTAATGGACACTGTATGAAATCCAATCAGCTAGGAGTAAATAGGATAATAAAAATACTATGGAGTTGATGTCACCTCCTGGACTAAAATGATCGATGAGGCATCAAGTTTAGTCTAGGACTATAAGAAATTATGCTTATTTGGGAGGCAACCCAACCTAATAAATATTTATTTTCTTTTTTCTTTTTGCTCTCGCATTGATCAACCAACCCAACTTCAATCGCCCGAAAAGAAGAAGATCTACCCTCAACTGAATCAGCAATAATTTTTAACAATGACACAATTCACAAAGCTACCCTTGCACCCCCATCTAGAATTAGTAACTGAGGAAGATGGAAGTAAAAATGATGAAAGGGGTCGAATAGCGTAGCCTCTCCCACGTGTATCACAAAAAATCTTATAGTCAAATCTTCAACAATGATGAGAATTCTTTTTGAAGTTCAAAAATATGGACAACTCTCCCAACTTATTTCAACATTAAGGATAATGTTGGGATTAAGTTTGGGGGAGCCAATAATATGACCTCAACTACTACTTATTTATTACCATATTTCTTTATTGAATTGTTAATTTATTGATATGAATTCTAAAATTGAAAAATTATCACCTTATTTAGTTTTCACACCCTATGCACTATGATTGATCCTAACTTTAGGATGTGATAATTTTTCTAGACTACTTTGTTTTTGCTTAGCCTTGAATTAGAAAACCACTTAGCATAGATCAAAATTCGCACCCATTAGATCATGCAAATTTTCTTGATTATTCCTAAAAAAAGGAATATGAAAAGACAACTGACCCAAGGAGGATCAAAATATGTAGCAACCATTTTGATCTTTTTCAAACATATCCTTTAGGCCCTACTATTCTTCCTAATTTGGTTGGTTTATTTGTTGAATAGAAGAAAAGTTAACTGAAAAATGAAAAAAAAATGTGCTTCAGATACTTGTTTCTGCATTATCATTTTTTCTTGTCTAGGGAGAAATTTTCCTCTTTTTTTTCAATAAATTATTATGTTGACTCACACCCATGAGTTAAGAGTGTGTATCCTAGCTACATCCCTGACACCCCACCAAATTATTCTCAGAAGAAATGATGGGATATTGTTGTAGGGAACATGCCTCTCTTTCTTAGATAAACTAATATGTGTCATTGCCAAGACTAATTCTAATGTTATTTTTCTACCATTTGAAAGAGTCAAGAGTATGCTCCTATCGAGCACCTCCAGACTCCAAGCTGATTATCCTAGGAAGTAAAGCAAAGATATGTTGATGGGAATTGTCTTTTTATTTTCACTCCCTGAAATAACAAGCAAAATGATCCGTGCAGAAGAAAAATAAGAAAGAAAAAATGAAGAGGGTTAGATACTCATATATGTTCACAAGTAAATCCTTCATCAAACTTAACTTTAAAGCAAGGATTCCATGTCTAAAGGGTGGCTGTGAGACATATCATTTGGTTTGTAGTCATTGAACTACACTTGGGCTCAGGTTTTAGAGGTCCTATGAGGAGTCTAAATCGGTTAGGAAGGGTGTGCAAATTGATATATGCTTATCTTGTGGCTAATCTGAAATTATATTTTATTGCCTTAATTTTTTAATTCTTTGCTTAAGGACAAGCAAAAGTTCAAATTTGAGGGAAGTTGATGGCAGAGAATTTGGTACACATTTTGCATATACAGTTATGCATTTACCACAAATTTGATCTTCTATATTGCACAATATTATCTTTTCTTTATAACTTCTACACATTCTATGAACTCTTTATATGATATTCACTCTTTTTCACACCCAACATTGTTTTAAGTGAGATTTCTCTTATGTATATACTTGTCTGGCTATAAGGATCTGGGGAGAATGATTTTACACCTAGACATCTTTTAAAGTTGATGGTAATCTATGGAGAAAATTGCACATCGATGCTCTCCTCTAGATATGACAGTGTAGACATTGAACACCTTACGAAGTTCACTACCAGACAGAATACAAAAGAGGTAAAAAATACAACAACTTTTGTAGAAGATTCCTCCTGCCAACATTCCTGGTTTATTCTTGTAGAAGAAGGCACGGCAGGTGTCAACAAATGGGAGGTGGACAAAAGGAGTATAAAAGGAGGATGACAACAACCTAAAAGGGGGTTCACCATTGTTAAGAGGAGTCAACCAGTTTACCTAATTTTTCAAAGAGAGATCAACAAACGAGGATCTCGAGCTCAACGACTTATATTCTAGTTTTAATGCAGTGAAGAAGAGGAAGAAGACATGGAAGGATATTCTTATTTTTTGTGTTTTCTATGAGATTTCTATAACGGAGATGAACTCCTTTATCTTTTGATTGTTTGTAATGAATATGATATGCTGAATCTATTAGCAGCAACTAAGAATGTTTAGAACTCGTTCTTATTATTTGAATACATCTTGTTTGAATTGTAATTGTTGCTATCTGATTTTGCTCATATTTGGATGAACGATTTCCTATGGTTGATATTTTAATTTTTTTCTGACATTGAGGTGTGGTTCTTGTTGCAATCTCCATATGAGAAAATGAATCATTTTTTTGTGTATTACTATGAATCGTGAGGGGAATAGAACCTAAGAGACCATCACCCGATCTATACTTAATGACAATGTAGGCTGAGAAGATGCACTCTGATGGATTAAGAAGTTCGGGGCAGCCGAGAGGTTCTTGCTAGTTGTTTTTTGATTTCCTGAGTTGGTATTCTAATCTTGGTATTTATGTAAGGTTCTCATTGCAATATTGAGCTGAGAGGATGGACACATTGCTGGATTTTACTATGAATTGAGAAGGGAATATAACCTAAGGGATCATCGCCCAATTTATACTTAGTAGTAGTGTTGGTCAAGAAATCGCACCTTGCTAGGTTAAGAAGTTGGAGGTCGTAGAGTAGCTTCTGCCACGTGGTGGTTGAGCAAGAACAAGGAGGGATCATTCTGACTTTGAGAATTTTTTGTGATGATCCCAAGGAATTAGTGTTATGTGTGTTTAAATCCTTCACCTTGATGTGAAAGAGCAGCTAGGTTGAGGTCCTGAGTGTGTGAGAGTAGTCTAGCTTATTTGTAATTCCTCCCTATTCTTTATAAGGCTTATTGATTCAACGACAAGAATACGGTTCAAAGCATATCATATGTTCCTATGCTCATTCCTTGTTGAGTGATTCAGTTCTTCATCTTCTTGAGTCTTCATTAATTCTATCTCAAAAAATATCTCGAAAACCTAAAAACAAATTGTTTCGATTTTCAACACTATTTCTTTGTTTTTCATTTGAAACTATTATTATTTTCACTTGATTAGATTTATTAAAGAGTAAAGTTAGTTAAGTGAATGAATTTTTTTTCCGTGTGCATTTGGCTCTAATGTACTACAATGAAGGCTATATACTTGTAGTTGGAGTTGTGCATTTAGGAGAAAATACTTTTAAAATTTGTCGAAAAGATTTTCTCTTTTGACCCTATCGTCAGAAATTCACACCCAGGCAAGACCGCTCATTTAAAAATATTTCACACCTATGAAACTGAAGCTATGCATGCTTCAACACAACACATGTCATCCCACATCATCAACTATTGTGTAGAACTTAATGAAACAATTAAGTTGGTAAATAACATGTCATCTCAAATAGTGATATGATCTTGGAAGTTGCCATTTCTGAAAATAACATAAATTTGGAAGTTACCAATTCAAAATGATATAAATTTGAAAGTTGCCAAATACAGTGATGACATGAATTTGACAACTATCAAACTAAACCTGACAAGAAAAAGACTTCGATGATTGATCAAGATGATATTGTTAAACCTTATGCGGATCAAGATGATAGTTTTGGATATTTCGCAGATGAGGATGATCAATTAATCAAGAATCTTTACGATTTACAATTGACCCAATTACAAGATCTAGCAAGATAAATTCAAGCTGCAGTGACGAGGTAATATGATTTGACTCGAATGAATCATGGACTTAATTATTTAATTAACAAATTTGGAATTAATTAGGCAAGAAAATTCTGTAATGAGTTCTAGTATGAATTGAATTAGCCATTTTAGGAAAAGGAGTTGTTTACTTGTTGGTCAAGTTAGGATTTTACTCTTTATCAAAATTAATCTCTAGAAACCTGCCGTTGGTTTGTAATATTTTAAAATATTAATTGAATCTATTAAATTTTTGCTTAATTGCTTGTGCTCTCAGGGAACTCCTTCAACCTCCTTTCATAAAGTTTTCCTTTTAATTACGAGATAAACTTGTGATTGAATTCATCTATTTATAGTATCGCACTACAAGAAAAGGATAAACTTGCGATGGAATATTAGCGACAACAAAAGCCATCACTAATAGCGACAACTCTATGACGATTTAATGATGACTAATATTTCATATTTTAATTTATTTTTTGATATTATTAGCGACAAATTAATGACGTACTCAACGATGATTTTTTCTTTGTCGTTAAATGATTGCAATAGCGATAATTTTTTGCGATGATGTCTTTGTCGCTAAAGCATGCTTGTTTATTCAGGAAAAAAATTAAATATTAACGACAGAAGATTTTCATCGCTAATTCTCGTGCTCTAAATTCCACATGATTCCCACCCGCCAGGCTCCCTCCTCATCCTCCTACCCACTCGCAACCCGTCGGCTCCTTCCTTATCCTCCATGAACGAGGAAGGAGGATGAGGGGGCAGACATGGGCTGTTGTCGCCCTCCCTCCTTCTCGGCCTCCCTAGACACGGAGGCCGAGGGAGGAGGGTGTGGCAAGTTGCCTGCCCCCTCCTCCCTCGTCCAGGGAGGCCAAGGAGGAGGGGGCGGGCGCCACCCTCCTCCCTTAGCCTCCTTATCCATGGAGGCTGAGGAAGAGAGCGAACGATACCTGCCCTCGCCCACCTCCTCCTCCTCCTTCATCCAAGGAGGAGGGGGCCGGCGAGCGACGCGTGCCATCCTCCTCCCTCTGGACGAAGGTGTGAAGGCACCGCTGGCGCCCGCCCCCTCCTCTTCTCGACTTTCATCACTTGTCGTACTCATGAAAGTACTTAATTTTTAATATTTAATTTTTAAGAATGTAGTTAATATAATTAATTTTAATTTTATTATGTTTATTTAATTATAGAATAATTTGATCATGTTTAGGCAAAATTTTATGTAGTATAATGAGACATCAACGAAGTTGAATTTTTCAGTGAAAAGACAATAATGATTATGTTCTTGAAGATTTTAATGACGAAGTTGATGAATTCTTTAGATTTGCATATGAATATGCAGTTATGACCTAACAAATATTTATTCTTCATTACTATAAAAAATATAATTTTACATGTTATGAATAATATTTTTATATGGTATGAATAATATTTTGCATATGGTTATGGCTCCTCGTGCTCATGGGAGGGCTTGTGTATTCTATAACTTCATATAGTTATATAACTGCATTTTTTAATAAATGAATATAAATTGACATGCATTAACCATTTTAGTTTCTGCTTTCATCCCAGGATGGATTCATCATGACATTAGGTTGCCTTATTAGGATGACTTGTACAATGCATTTGAGGTAACACTATCATATTCTCTTTTTAATCAATTTATAAACTAATACTAAATATTTTTTCAGGCCAAGTATAAATGGGAGGAATGCCTTCAAGATGTTGTAATAAGGAAGGTATTTAATACTATAAGTTTTCAAAGGAGTGTTATTCAACTACCGTTGAGATGCAAGACGGGCCACCAACGCCAACATTCTTGAAGCAAATGATAAACTTGCTTCACATATTTCAAAAATGTTTGATCTTCCGTTTGTGAAACTTAATATTTTTTTTTAAAATTAGACGTTTATTTCTTCAACACTTATCATTTTGCATATAAAAATCGACAACTGACAAAAATAATAGATTATCTAAGGCAGATATGGTATGCCATTGTGGAGGCTCCATTGGGTTCATAGAGCATAAACAAGAAATGGTACATTTTTTTGTAATTTTGATTCTTATTATAAAATAGTTCAATTAAATTGTGTAATATGTGATTTATGTAGGAGTTATTGAGAGGCGGCAAAATTGTCTTTCGAAAGGTGTACCAAGAAGTTTACACAAACAAGAAGATCAATCAATTTGTCCCAGAGTAAGCAAAAAAAACATGACAGTATATTTTTATAACACTTGTTTCAAATCTTTCTTCTCAAGTTTTTGGCATGAAGATTAACTTCTTTTTTTCATTGGTATGAGATGTATGATTTGCAAGTTGCAGAGAAATATGGGGATAACATTGATGAATACCATGAAGTCAGCGAGAAAGTATGGAAAGAAGTTACAAAACTCACTAAAGAGGGACGACTTCGTGGCTTAGGTAGATTGAGTTTGCATTTGAGTGTTTCTTCTATCATTAGTCCTTCATGCAGTTTGGCCTCCATAACGGTCCTAGATTATGCGTGAGTTAAGGGAGCTTGTGGGATTATGTCACCATCTTGAGTTTGATTCGCGACCAATCTACTCATCGTACTACTCTGTTTGATTATTAGTGTTTGATTGAATATTAAACTTTGTTGTATTATGAGTTTGACATACTTTAAAATTGTATTGTAATGTGATTGCTTCTATCGACTTTTAAATTTAATTATTTATTGTCTTGTGCATGGATTTGATGATAATATATATATATATATAGTAGGCAAAGTTTTATTACAAAATAATTAGTGTTTTTATTATTCATTATTAGGGCCATATTCACAACAACTTAACAACGGATTTCGTGATGGCATCTTTAAAAAAATAAAATTCATTCAATAATTTGCGATAGAGTAAGGATGATTCGGCAATGACTTAGCGACTGATTTATTCGATAATTAGCGACAAGTTAGCAAGGAACTACTGACGAATTAACGATAGTTTTAATGACGAATTAGTGATGACTTGCTGACGGATTAGCAACAATCTAGCGTCATTTTTTTGAAAAAAATTAAAAATAACGTCGCTTTAGCGTCATATTTACGTCGGTTCAGCGACGAATTACGTACGACTTATGGTAAATAACCGTCACTAATAGCAACTATTATTTAACGACATTATTTTTTTGTCGCAATGCCATCATGAAATTATTTAGCGACGAAATAGCGGCGGTCTAGTGATGTATATCTCTATCGCTAAAATGCACTATTCTTGTAATATCGATTGTTTGATTCATTGGTAACATTAAGGTCGATATTCCGCTGCTTGATCTCATTTTTATCTCGTTCATCTTGATTATCATCTATTGTTTTGATCGTTCAAGGCATCGTTCTTGAATATCATATTAGTTGATATCAGAGCCGCATTATCGATATGAGTTTTATTTATCTTTTCTTATTTTGTTGTCTTCTACATATTCGAAAGAAAGTCCTCGTTCATCCACCACCATCTACATCTTTTTCTTTTTTCAGTAATTTAGTTGAGATTTGTCAAAAAAATTGAAAAAATCTTCTGGAGAAAAACTAAAAAAGAAACAAAAAAGAAAACATTCGAAGTCTCTTATTTTTGCAGTTTAAAAGAATAAAAAAAGTTAGAGAAAAGGTTTAAAAAATTGAAAATTCAGAAGAAAAAAAATCGTGCAATTGCCTTTAAAAAAATGAAGGGGAGAAAAAAGTGTCGATTGGAAGTTTGGTGAGCCCTTAAATTTAAATAGATTTTGTTGGTGGAAAGTTCAAAAAAAATTCTGGAATATATTGATTTTATCTTAAGTTTGGTGAATCATTGAATTTTTCTATTGTGAAATCTAATCTTATCTTTTTCTATTTGGAAATATTTTCTAAAATATATTTCAAATTCAACCTCAAATTCTTTTGATTGTGCAATATACTAATAAATCTATTTGATTCAATTACGTCTTACCTTGTTTTGACTTTGATTAGTTCTCTTAGAACTTGTTGGAGAGTTCATGAGAAGGAAAAAGCTGAGTGATGAGAAACATTAGAGGGAAAAGGCTGAATAGACTTGAGGTAAAATACGATTGTCACCACTTGAGTGTCACCACATGAGGTTGTGAGGAAGTTTTGCTAACAACTTATATGTAGGGTTTCGCAATGTATTATGAAGCTAGCGAAAGATATAGTCAATACACTAAGAATGTCGCACATTGGAATATGCATGATCAAGTTCCAAGAGAGGATAATATTCTTTGACAAAAGACGACAGAACAACATAAAAGACAAGATTCTTTTCAAGAATGTGTGTAATGATATCTATCAAAGAGAGGTCAAAGTTTTCAATTTGGTGTTAGAATTGGTTCACGGTCAAACTTTTCTCCATACTCGAATATCAAACCAGCGAGAAAGCACTGATGATAGACTCTCAAAAGTGAAGGCCTCAAACTTAGAGTTGGAAGCAAAGTTGGATAAAGTGGAAAAAGAGTTTGCTGAAATCTTTCTTCAAAGTTGTTTAACTAATCATGTTGTTATTGATTTTGAGAAAAATGATAGATTGGACCAAGAAATAAAAGCACGTGAGATTAAAAAAGATGAGAGGAAAAGTTTTTTCATTACAATAGAAAAATTTCTGAACGTCGTGAAAATGTAAATCAAATTTTGAGTGATAAAAATTGAGAAAGAAGAGAACCATAAAAATTATAAGAACTTAGAAAGACCTTCGAAAAGCATTAATAAAAATATTTTAAGTGTTGAATGTTATGAAAGTTGTGAAGATGAGAAAAGATTAAATTCTTAATGTCTTGAAAAAACCATGTTTCAAGAGTGTTGAGAAAAAAAATAGAGCTCAAAGGTTTCATACTCACAATAATTGTGACGACCAACCATGACATAGTCGATAGTTATCGCCAGGAGAGTGATACTATAAACAATTTACTAATTGTAATTCAATTAGTGAAAGTTTTCATAATCATAATAAGGAAAATTACTAAGTCATGAATGTTTCAAAAATTTTGGCATGACCTTTGCATAAAACTGGATCCACAAAAATGCCCATGGATACAAGATTATATAACGTAATCATAAATAAAAAATGGTCATATAAGGGACAAACATCCATAATATAATTATGCACATAGGAGCGCACACAACTCATGATCCATTATGCGAAAGGAGGAACCAAAGTCCTCATGAATTCATAAAAAAACATAAGATTGAAATATCAAATTTATAAGGAAACTAAGGATGAATAACAAATATCAAAGTTAATAACTATACAAAAGTTTCCTACTTATATAAAATTCAAATACATAAATGATAAAAGGAACTAGACAATGTCAATCCTCAGCCTCACACAAATAACTCCCACCACGTGCTCAACACATGGAAATACTAACAGTCATCACCTACAAGAAGAGGAACGAGGGGTGAGCATAATTTCACTCTGTGAGTGGAGAAGGAACAATATAGAAAGTCGATAAAACCAAATCCCATAGATGCAGTACGATAAATGACGATAAAAACATGTAATGTAAACCGTGTAAAAATGTTTTCTCACTTTAGCTAAAAATAATAAGTTAAAGTGGAAGAGAATCATCACTAAGGTTATATGACCAATATGGGTCCTAAGTAAGTTGTTATGCAGACTGAGGATCGCCACCATACACGGACTTAATATTTTACCTACTCAACGTTGTCCACAGGGGGATGTAACAATTCACTAGGATTTAATAGTTTTCCACCATGTAATGGATTTAATTATTGGCACACCTACTCGGAGTTGATCATTCCCCAATGAAATGCAAAAAATCTCACCAAGAGGCGATTTTGACATGACAAGTAGTATGCATATGAATGTGCATGCATTTTATAAGAAAGGAATCTAGCATAAGATTCGAATACACAAAAAAAATTCATCAAATCTCATAAACTCAAGAATCCAAAAAATATCATAAATTCATTCATGAAGACCATAAGGAGAAGGGCAGGATATTTGCATGAATCTTAGCATGACTTAATAAATAAATAATAACACACACGCGTTCATTTCATATGATGCAAGACAACCACATGAATGTAGTAAATGTGTTTGGAAAGCACGCCTTACATCGTTGTAAGACTATGGTTAGCTACGAGAGCATTCTTAATGTTATTATAGTAAATTCACTCACCTCAGTGTCGCTTGACCTTGTCATGTGCCACATGTCTGAGTCCAAATAAGCGTTAGCAAGAACCTAATCAAATATCCATTTAAAATATATTAGTACCTATTGTCACAACACATAGGTCTAAGAGCGTGAATTAACACTCTCCATGGTCTATAATTCTTTTCCTTATATTTCCTTTTATCTATAGTTGATTCAAATACTTACTTCCTTTAATCATCTATAACAATTAATCTAGATAGCAAGTTAATTTAATAATTCAATAATTATGCATTTAAGTTATCCTAATATTCAAATAAATTTTGGATTTAATATTTACTATTATTTATTTATCTGAATATGTTCATTCTTTGGAATCTTTTAATTAGCATCTTTTACATGTTTGTAAATTAGTACTTATTTTATGAACATATATTGCCTTAGCTACACATGTAGTTAATTATTTTATAATATATGAAGATGCATATTGTCTCAGTTCACTTGATGCATTATATATAATTTCACATGATCTCAGTCTAGATCATTTTACAAAATTGATGTTACTGTACATCACATGTCACAAATAATATTATGATGGATCCCTATACTATTACCAAATTGATTTACAATGTCAGCAACATCGTGCTATTATTATTTGCAATATACATTAATAAGTGACTTATTGTAATTAAATGAACTTATTAACCACACTTGCATACTACCATATTATTTTTTCAAAAATTCCTGAATACATTATTGTATAACATTTTACCATTGAATGTGAGAATTTCTACCTGCAAGTTAATTTAATTTAGCGTTGAATAATTATTTTACTATTAATATCATCTAAGAGAAACATTTCTATTATTTATATCCTATAATCATTTTTAGATTATAATATTCTCAAGTCAATCATCTTAAAATATTTATTAATTTAACCAAACAAGCCACGAACACTAGCATAATAACTCAACTCCATAATACTAATAATGATACTAAAACTAAATGACCACCATCATTCATACAATAACACTCTATTGTTCATTCCAATATTAGATCCCACCTATATCTACAATATGCTAGAATTTTATATCATCTTAATAATGCATCAGGGCATATCGAACAACTTACATTCACAAAAGCAAAGTGAATCCACCCTAATTTTTTTACTATCTATAGTGAACACTAGCACACAATACATGCTATTAATTAACTAAGCACCATTTGTTCATGTAATCGTTCTCACCAGAGAAGAGTAGAGGCTACGGGCTGAGATTTTTCTGTAGCTCATGGTGGCCTTGGACATAAATAGTGATAAAAACTCCCGTGAAAAGCAAACAAAGTCGAATTGGCAACTCAAGATTGATTTAAATAAAAAACAAGCATATATCCTCGATGATGCATGATGCTTCATCCAATCGCCTTTAACGCTAGAATAAAAAGGATTCTTAAATCAAACCACATAACATCCAAATAGAATGTATAAAACTTCCAATGATGCTAGAATGCTCACTAGGAGTGAAATTGTGAAGTCATCAATGGAATCCCATTAAATGGAATTCCTTCAACTCTTATGTTTTCATGATGTTGCACTTAACTAGGGTGTTGAATGCATATGTGACCTATATGGATAGATTGGTCTCGCTGAGCTCGTGAATGTGATAATGTCTAGTGGTGATGGAGCTCGACGGAGAACGACGAATCGAAGCATCAAATTGTGACTAAAACCCTCCCTTGGTCACCATGAGCAAGGTGAGAACAATAAGTGAGAGAAAAAAAATGTAAGAATGGAAGATTCGTATCCATCTCCCTTGTTGTGGTAAGCGCTGATTGGTTCACACACACACACACACACACACACACACACACACACACACACACACACACAATTGTTTAGTGGAAGATTAAATTGTCCCTAAAAAATCAATTCATTTTTTTTTAAAAACATATATATGTTTATGTTAACATATCTAAAAGGTGAGGATGTTACGTTAGCACTCTCTTGCCCTTGGTTATTGATCGTCCTTTGCAGGTGTTAAGGACTACTAAAGGAGAGGAAATACTTTTGCAGATTGCGAGCACACTTTAATTCACTACTTTTCTAGTGCTTCTTTATAGGTGTTGAGAAATTGATCGATAAGTTTCTCATAATAATTTTCAATTGGTTGTTTTCTTTTTAATCATGACGCCTTTGATTGGTTAATTCTAATTCTCGATTTCGTGATAAGAACCGTATAAGGTCAATTTGCTTGGATTGTCATCCATATTCTACTAAGAATTTTTTTAAAGTTTGATGAGTTTAAGTTTCTGACTTATGAAGACCAATTGGTTGATACTTTGATATATATGTCACCTAAATACTCTAAGTCATCCATTTTCTACCTTTTTTGTGATCAAGGTTTTTTTTCTTTTGAGGAAACATTGAATGCTAAATCAAGTTATAAGATGACTATATTTAATAAATTTCATATTGAACATTTTGGGAGATTAATTTTATATGATTCTATATTTTTGTATTATGTGTGTTGAATTATCGAAGATGACTAATTTGGTATTTACCAAATTCAGAGATGATATAAGTTTGGAAATTGTCAAATATAGAGATGACATGAATTTGGCAACTACCAAATTCGAACCTGATAAGAAAGAGACTTTCATGTAATGATCCAGATGATGTTGTTAGATATCATGGAGATTAAGTTGATGTCGTTGGAGATTCCATAGATGAGGATATTCATGATAATCAAGAGTCATTGCGATCTACAATTGGTCCAATTACAAGATCTTAGACAAAATGAATTATGGATAATCATATTCAAGCTTGGATGAAGACTGTGGATCGTCGACTACTCAATATGTTGCAAATTAGGCTGCATGGAGAGTCCACATGATTTGGCTCAAACAACTCATGGCTCAATTATTTAATTTAGAAATTTAGAATTAATAAGGCTGAAAATTTTATTTAGAGTTATGATGAGAACTGAATTAGTTATTGTAGGAAAAATGGTTGTTTACTTGTAGGACAAGTTAAGGTTTTACAATTTGTCAAAGTCTAATCTCTAGGAAGTTATAAATATTGTTAGTTTGTTATTTTAAAATAATCATTGAATCTATTAATTTTTAACTTGATTGCTTGTGGTGTATGAGAATTCTTACAACAAGTTCTTCGCAAACTTCTTGTAAAGACCCAAGGTAAATGCCAAAGGTTAGTCTCACAAGGGTAAAATATGAAGGTGATCATGAGCTTATATATAGCTACCTCCTTCACCATTCAAAATATATTTTAAATTAATACGGGCTATTGCCCCAAATTGAATAATTTCTTGAATGAGTTTGAGGTCTAATAGAAGGTACACTTATTGCATTATTCTTGAATATTGTATCAATAGGTATAAGAGTCACATTTTTTATACGAGTTCTAGTTATATTTTCTTATTTTATTTTTCTTCTATATATAAAAAAATTCACTTCATCCACCACCATCTATAATTAAATTCTTTTTTCTCTTCTTGTAGTACTTTAGTTGAGATTTGAAAAAAAATTAAAAAAATAGAAAAAAATATTCAAAGTATATTCTTTCTTCACTTTTTGGAAAAAAATAAAAAAAATCATTCATTCTTGTAGTTCATCGAAAAAGAGAGAAAAAAAAATTGTTGGTTGAAAGTTGGTGAGAAGTCCAAAAGAAAGTCTAGAATATAATAATATTATATGAAGTTTCGTGAGCTCTTGAATTTTTGTTGTTGTGAAATATGATCTTATATTTTCTTTTTCCTATTTGAAAATCTTTTTTGAAATATATTCCAAATTCAACTTCAAAGTCACTTTTAATCGTGCAATCTATTGATAAATTATTTTAATTTAATTGTTTATTACCTAGTTTTGACTTGCATTAGTTCTCCTAAAACTTGTTGGAGGGTTCAATAGAGAAAAAATGTTGTGTGAGAACATTAGAAAGGAAAAGCCAAATAAAATTGAGGTAAAATACGAGTTTCACATTATGAGGAAGTTTTGCTAACAATTCATATGCATGTTTCACAATGTGTTATGAAGTTGGCGAAAGATATAGACAATACACTTATCTCACACATTGGAATCCGTGTGATTAAATTTAAGAGGATAATATTCTTTGACAATCATGAAGAAGATATTAACAACATGAAAGACAATACTTTTTCAAGAATGTTGCAACGATCTCCACCAAAAAGAGGTCAAGTTCTTGGTTTGGTGCTAGAATTGGTCTACGATGAGACTATCTTTATACTCACATCAAAGAAGATCAAAACCAACACGGAACATCGTTGATAGACTCTCAAGAGTGATGGTCTCGCACTTAGAGTTGGAAGCAAGGTTGGATAAAGTGAAAGACGAGCTTGTTAAAATCTTTTTTTCAATTCAAGAGTTGTTTAACTAATCATAATATTAGTGATTTTGAGGAAAATGATAAATTGGAAAAAAAGTAGAAGCAAGTGAGATTAAAAAAGTTAGAGGGAAAATTCATCCATGACAATAGAAGAAATTTCTGAATATGGTAAAAATGTGAGCCAAATTTGATTGATAAAAGCGAGAAAGAAGAGAGACACACAAATGTTGAGAGCTAAAAAAAAACAATCTTTGGAGAGCATTGATGAAAGAATTTTAAGTGTTGAGTGTTATGAGAGTTGTGAAGTTATTGACATGATTAAATTTTGAGTGTGTAGAAAGGCCACATTTGATGAGTATTAAGAAAAAAAAGGAGTGATAGAAACTTTTCATACTAATAGTAGTTCTCTCTTGTCTTTGATTATCGATCCCCTTTGTAGATGTTAAGGAGTGAGAGAAAATACTTTTGCATATTGCTAACACACATTTGAGTTTATTTTTCTCTAATGTTCCTTTATTGGTGTTGAGGAGTTCATTGATAAATAAGTTTATCATCTTTACTAATTTTCAATTAGTTGTTTCTTTCATTACTCTTGTTAATCATCGTGCCTTTGATTGGTTAATTTTGATTTCTAAAATTCGTGATGAGAATTGTATGATCAATTTGCATGGATTGTCATCCATATATTTATATATATATATATATTACGTTCAATGGATTTAATGTTCTAACTTATTAAGACCAACAAGTTGATACTTTGATACATATGTCACCTAGATATTCAAGTCATACATTTTCTACCCTTTTTTGTAATCGAAGTTTTTGGTTTTGAAGAAACATTGGGTGCTCAATCGAGTATTAAGATGATTATATTTGATTTTTTCAGATTGGTCATTTTTTAATATCAACTTTTATGTGATTCTATATTTTATATCATGTGTGTTGGATTATTGTCATTGGACAAATTCGTACATGTTGTTTCCATTGGATTTACCACCCTTGATTTTTGTAGGAGATTTACTTTTATATTCATTAGAGACTTCCTGATTTATAGTAATCATTTGTATGATTTTTCGTCATATTTTCTATATTGGGGATATTCAATTGCATGTTTTAAGGAAAATTTTCAATTGGATAAAATCGATTTTCTTGGTTTAGATGTATTCGATTATGTTCATTTGGGAGCTTTATTTCAAAGGAATATTCTACATAACTTGTTTGACATAACCGTACCTCCCAGGGAAGGTTTCCAAAATTTTGTAATTAATTTGAAATGTGCCTTATCAACATGGGTATAAAATCTTCCACCCAATAGAGTGTGAGCTACCCTTCATTATTTTTTTGTCTAAGTTTCATTTGCAAGAACCAAGAAGTGGTTATCAAATCATGTGCACTGTTGTATTTCTCAAATTTATCAATTTGGATATTTGTAGATTCGATGACGAATCCTTTTGAAGAGGATGAGAATAATATAATTTCGAAATTTGACATTTTCAAAGATGATATGAATTTGGAAGTTATCAAATTCAAATATTATAAGACTTTGAAAGTTGCCAAAGACGGGAATGACATGAATTCGACAACTGCCAAAGTCAAACCTGACAAGGACGAGACTCCATGTGATGATCAAGATGATATTGTTAAACATTATGGAGATTAAGATGATGTTGTTGGAGATTCCATAGATGAGGATGTTCAAGATAATCAAGATTCCTTGTGATCTACAACTGGTCCAATTACAAGATCTCACAAGATAAATTTAGGTTGCAGTGAAAAGTGCACATGATTTAGCCTAAACAAATTATGGACTTAATTATCTAGTTAACGAATTCAAAATTAATTAGGGCAGAAATTTTGTTAATAGTTCTAATAGAAATTGAATTAGTTATTTTAGGAAAAAGAGTTATGTACTTCTACGTCAAGTTAGGATTTTACAGCTTGTCAAAGTCTAGTATCTGGAAACCTCTAAATATCGTTGGTTTGTAATGTTTCAAAATATAATAAATTTTGGCTTAATTGATTGTGCTACGAGGGAACTCATGCAAACTATTCTTCGTGAACTTTCACTACTAAGTTACGAGGTAAACTTGTGAAATCCATCAATTTATAATATCGTTTACTTGATTCATTGACAATCTTGAGATTGATATTCTATGCTTGATCTCGTTCCTTATTATTATCATATATTATTTTGATCACTCAAGACATCGTTCTTGAGTATCGTATCAATTAGCCAAATGTGAAGAGAAGAAGTTAACTCTTCAAAGCCTTCAGGAATTAACTCTTCAAAGACGAAGAGGCTAAACAATCAAATGCATTTTGGTCTTTCAAGAATCAAGTCAAGGAGCAACGTGGAGAATAATCATAGGGACCTTATTATATCAATGGAAAATTTGGTCAGTTCATGATAAATTTTCCAAATAAGAGAAAGTCAACACAAAATACGATATTGGAGAATAAAGCCTCACTTGTTACAACCATCGAGTGCAATGTTACAATGATAAAAGTCGATGGATGTGGGTTGATTTTGGATCAATATGCCATAGAGAAATGAAGAAAGTCAAATGCCTATTTATGATGAAGATGTTGTGAAATATGAGATTAATTTGAGGGATTGCCTCTTTAATGAAGTGTTATATCAACTAGAAATCTATGGTAACTTTATTTTTGTACATGTTCTTCATTTCGGTGATTTCAAAGTTTGATTCTGAAATAGTCGTGTATTCATTGGAAATAACAAAACAAGTCTTGATTATGAAAAAGTTTATTCTTGGTCATGGTTTTATCTTTTAATTGAAACTTTGAATCAATAAATGTTATTTCTGAATACTCTATATATTGTTTGATTTTGATCTTTGGTATGAAAAAAATTGTAAAAAAATATTTTATGATACTAATTAATGGCTACTGCACATTTGTTTATGTTTATCTCTTGAAAAGAAAAGTAAAGCTTTTGAAATATTAAAAAGATATCTGATGAATGGAGAGAAAAGTGAAAAAAAAAATTAAAATATCAAGAAAAAACAAAAGGGAATACATCTTATGAGTATTATTGCATTTGAACAAATAATTGTGAGCCCCTTCCTTCTCATCTTGTCTAGGAGGGAGCACCCTTCATCATCATTATGCATGGTCCGTAAGAGTAGTGGGCACCCCCTCATTTTTCTTTATTATTTTAATGGAGAAAAGGGAAAACTGTGATTTCATAAATAAAAATGCACAATAGTAAAAAAGTGAGGAAAGTGCAAGTGAAAGCATGAAAAAATATAGGATAGGTGTTTGACAACTTTTTGTAAATATGATATTCATAAGAAAATATACTATTGCGAAAAAATGTAAGAATAAATATTCCATCCAGTTTTTACATTTTTTATACTTATTAAATGATCTTTTTACACTTTTCTTCTATTTAAGAAAAGAAATAAAGAGGAAGGCTGATATTTTTCTTTACAATGGGGACAAAAAGAGGAAGAGGAAGCAAGCAATGACCAAAGATAAGAAATGGTCGTTTGAGATGAGGGGTTGACGATTAATGCTTTCTCCTTTTGCGAAGGAAGGGAAAAGAGAAAAAAAGAAACGTCTTCACCGCTAAATGGCCATGACTTCTATGACAAAGGACATGTGCCCCTCCTTCCGAACCTAGTTCTTGTCAACCACTTCTCAATGGACACCATAAGGTCATTTGGTGAAATGCTTGATTATGTGCGACGTCTAGACGAAGGGACATCCATACAAGCTTATTTGAGTTTCATGAGTAGAAAATTATGGTGAGACTTGCTTGAGTAAGGCATATCAAGCATCATGATCATGAATTGAGCAAAGACGTTGTCATTCAAAGGATTGCAAGATATTAAGAGAACACTTGTATGAGTTTCTATTCCATTATTAAATTATATGAACCCATGACATTGTATTATGCATTATTTTAATTTATAAACAATCTACATTATTTGATATTGATAATGACTTGAATATTAACCTAGTGAAAACTCATATGACCTCCTGCACATCACAGCCTCTCAAATAATTGGGTCGGGGAAGCCGTCCATCCCATACAATGGTCTTTAGGATTTATGTTTCTATTTTGTATTGAAAATTCTTATATAAACTTCTTAGAGTTTGGATTATTATGCATTTTGTATCATCTATTATTTTGTTCATATCAAATAAATAATTCTAGCCGCCGCCCCATAATGTGGATGAAACTCGTTAAATTCGTATGTGTGATTTCTCGCTCTCATCTATTACACATAACACTTGACAATACAAATTGCTTGTGAAGTGACAATATGAATTATCTATGGAGAGTCGACAATCTGGATTATCACCTCTAATATAATTTTTCTTTTTCACGTTTGTCCTTTAAAAGCTTTTTAATATATTTGATAAAAGTGTCCAAATAAATAAGAGTATTATATTCTTTATTAATAGTAAAATTATTATCAATCACTATAATAGTATTTTTTTTGTTTTTATCAATTATCATTAAATATATTATTATTTCTATTAATTTTCATATTAGTATGATTAATTAATTGTAATAGATGATTCACATATTAAAAAATTTATTATTAATTATTGTAATATAATACGAATTTAGAATAATAAATATTAATTTCGTATTATCATTTTTTAGAAAATAATATACTACTTATTTTAAAATTTTATTTATTTGGTGTATAAATTTTATGAGTTTAGGATATATGTTTACCATTCAAGTTCATAGAATCCAAATTAAATTTACATAAATTTAAAAAATTAATTACATTATTCAAGAGATTTTGGTAAAAGGTATATTATTTATTAATCTCTTTTATATAATAACTAAGTCAATAAAAACAATTAATGCATATTAAATAAAGTAATATATATTATTAATAATTTAATAAATGATAATATTTTTTATAGACCATCTAGATTGAAAAACTCAAGTTTAGGTTGTGTTTGGCATCAATAGCGGATTTATAAGCGGATAGCGGTTTAAGAGCGGATAGAGGTTTATTTAGCGGACAGCGGTTAATTATTAGCGATTAATATTTAGCGGTTCGTTAATGTGATAATAAAAAAATATTTGATAAATGTGGTGATAAAATTAATTGATAATTATAAAATGACGTAAATAGGCTTAATAAATTAATATGATAAATCATTTAAATTTATAATATTATGTATTTTCTAAAAATTTTTATGTGATTTATGATAATTAATTTGGAATAATCTTTTTAACTAAATATACTTGCATAAATAAAAAATTTAGATTTACAAAATTATGTTTACCACTGTCAATAATATTTAAATGCTAACAAGTATTTNTTGGAATAATCTTTTTAACTAAATATACTTGCATAAATAAAAAATTTAGATTTACAAAATTATGTTTACCACTGTCAATAATATTTAAATGCTAACAAGTATTTATGGTTATATGCATAGCTCAAACTCTAATAAAAATTTTAATAACAAAGAAGGGTAAATTGGGTATAAAAGTTCAACCTCTATTTTTCATCCGCTAAACGTTAATGAAAATAGCCTACGATCCAACCGCTAACCGCTAAAATATAAAATAATTTACCAAACACTTAGTTATAAAAAAATAGCGGTTTAACCAAGTCAAACCTCTAAACTCTAGTCTAACCTCTATTTTTTGTGTTGCCAAACACAGCCTTAGTCTCCTATGGTCGGTTCCATGTGAAGCTCATCCCAGGCTCATGTCACACGTTTTTTTCCCTTTAGTTCTTCAAAATTCGTATTTTTAAAACTTTTATTTAGATTACTACTCTGGATTATCCAAAAGAAAGAGGATGAGTAGGCTCATAAAAGAAAGTTTAGTTATTTAAGCAATTTAAATAGTGATAAATTTATTAAAATAATTTATATTAATAAGCAATGTATATTGTTCGACAATTTATATTTTTTTTTAATGCAATCTAAATTAAATTAATAGGTCCTCTCAACTGACCGGCTCCATGTGAAGCTCATCCCAAAAGACCGATTACTTTGGCTCAACTGACATGATTTTTTTTTCTTTTCCCCTTTAGTCCTTCAAAATTCGTATTTTAAAAGATTTTATTTAGATTCCTTCTCTGGATTATGCCAAGAGAAAGAGGATGAGTAGGCTAAAAAAAGTTTTAATCAAATTTAATATGATTTTTCCGTCGAAAGAGAATTTAACATGATTTATCATTATAAAATTTATTCGGGTAAATGAATAAACTAAAACAAAAAAAGACAGATGATCAATTATGCGAGACCAGCATCTTTTGGCAATTGGCATCACAAAACCAAAAATTGTGGCCCTGAGACACCAATCACACATTGAGTGATCATCAATGACCCCGCACAAGCCTGAACTCTAAAAAATATAATATCATAGCAACCCAAAAATAATGTTATATTTTTTTTTTGCCGTGTTAAAATATTGTTATTTGAAATAAATGAAGGGAAAGGCTCTTTTGCCATCGATCTTATAAACTGTATTATTCTTATCTTACAGAAAGAGAATTTCCATTACATTAAACATTTATCTAAATATCTTATATATATAGCAATAATAAATATAAAATAATGACGTAATATCATAACGAAAATTATATGGATTTTAGATAAATCATTCAATTAGGGTTTATTGTGATGTCACGTATTAAAAGAGCCTCAATTCTTTCTCTCCCTCTCTTTCGTCGACAAAGAATCCAAATCTCTGCAACCCGATTGAGGGAATAAAAAGGTTTTGCCTTTTTAGGGGGAATCGGCGATCCAATCTGGAGAGAGAGGTCCTGTTTCATCTTTCTAATTCCTTTTTCTGGATCACAGATTCCCTTTTTCTTTTCTTTTCTTTGCTGTTTGTTTGCCCATGATTGACGGAATTTTTTATTATGGAAAGATCTGATTTTTACTGCTGAGTTCGTCTGAAGTTTGGTTTTTTGTTGAAGAATTTACTACTTCGGAGGTTAGATTCCGACTTCTTTGCATAAAATTTTTGTCGAACTGAAAATACATTATTTTAGGCTGAAATTTATATGTAGCGGATAGATTTTTCGTTGAATTAGGATGTATAGGGCATGATTTCCTGCAAGTTATTGGATGTGCCATTTGAATTGCTCGGTACACCATTCGTTTGGATTATTTTTGTGAGGCAAGAATTTGGTTTTAGTTACAGCTGTTCTATCTTTTATTTCAATATTTTCAATACTTTGAGGTTTGATATATACTTGCCATCTGCAATCTTATGATTACATCATGTTGATGCGGGTATAGTGTTACTTATCATGGAAACATTTGCCGTTCTCAGATGTTCATCTGGATGTTTAGATCATAATTTAAATCAATTTGTATGATTCGTGAAATAAATCTTCATGGAAAAGTTACTTGAATAATAATATGCCTCATAATCAAATATATGTTCCTGGAATAATTCTCTTAAACAATGGCTTCACTGATCAAAAGAAAAAAGACCAGCTTCATGAATTTGGCAGCATATCTGTTCCTTGCCAAAAGGGATGCTTTGTAATGAACTAGATCGAGGGTAGTTTTTTTTTTCTTTTGTCAGGTAAGTAGAAGAATCTACCAATAATTTTCTTATTAGAGTGGTTGGTGCACTAAATTCAGAACCTACTTTGTGACTTCAGTTTTACCCTGTAATAACTTTGGCCTTATTTATAACAACGGAAGAAAATATAGGTACTAAATTCGCCAGCTAAACTTTTATTTGATGTGATACTAAAATATATGTAAGAACCTGGAAGGTTACATTTGTTCTTCCTCTTTTGTCGCTATATAGTTTGTTATTGCCCTTGCCCAAACTTTACTTGTTTTTTTAAGACATGCTATGTGGATGTTTCTCACTTATATTGGAACTTTAGTTTCTTCATTACCAAATAGTTCCTTTTAAGTAATGTGACCATAATTAGACATTGTCGTGAGTTTTGCTTATATGTCATTACATGATACATATCCTCCTGTGCTCATTAATAACCTTTTGTTCATTGTACTTCAATATCATTTGCTACTTTTTGCAGGTTTTCGCTTCGTCCATGTTTAGGGGGTCTGTTATATTTACCTGACAAAGCTTGCTTTCACTCTGGCCGCTATTAAAACAATATACTCTTCTCGCACCTTTAGCTGGGTGTGGGCTTACAACAGGTTTATTGTCTTGTGCTTGTTGTGGGGTTCAAAGTTTTCCTATATATGGAGGTTGTGCCGTGTAATGGAAGGTCTTTCTCTTGATTATGGCTAATGTCATCATGTGCTAAGATCAACATGGTAGATTAGTTCTTGGTCATCTAAGGTCTGCTATGTGATCCTGTCTCCCTATGATCACTTTCTCATCATTGTACTAGTTTGAATGCCCATGCTTTCCTGCTTCTTGACTCCATCACAATTAGCCAAAGGTGCAAAAAGAGATTGCTTTTAATTCTTACTGCTCTCCTTTTCACATTTTGCTTGGAATGCTATAGCTAATGGCATAAATTTTCTTCTAGAAATTTATTGTATACACTGGTGAAACAATGCACTCCAGTTCCCAGGAACAGGATCCCACAATAAAGGTTCCTATGGTACCTGCAAGTACTCACCCAATCACAGAGAAGGATAACATTTCTAAAATATCTTTTCAAAATACAAGTCCATCATCAAACGAGGATTGCTTCAAGTTATATGAGCTAGACACTTATTCTTGTTCCGAAGATAGCCAAGATTATTTCCTGAAAATGAAGCTTAGAAAAAGCCAATCTCTTGTAGATGTAATTGAGAAAGAAAGACATTCCTCCTGCCATGATATTGCTGAGGATGATTCATTCGACAAGGGTTACACCTCTGAGTACGACCATGAAAGGAGCCTGAAAAGTTTTCGGTCCATCAATGATGCTGACATTTGTAAAGAATCAAGAATGGAATTGTATAATAACCACAACAAAAATATGGATGAAGCATTTGATTCATTTGCTGGAGCAGTGCATCATGATCCACTCTTTTCTATTGCCATCTTGGAGCAGTTTGATGGGGAGCAACATGATCATTTAGATGACCTTTCTGTTGATCACGATTGCCTTGGACAACTTTCATCAGAGACCAAACCTATTCTTGAAAGACCACACTCTCTTGGTGACCTTAGGGTGAAGAATACAAGCCCAAATGGAGTTTTAATTTCCCGGCCGAGATCTTCTGAAAATATATTCTTTATAGATTCTGAAAGAACTGAGGTCCTGGGTGATGATGAAGACACAACTTATTCTAAATTCTCCATCAAACAAGATGCATTTAACTTGCTTAATACAGCAAATGGATCTGTTTTAGATGAGAAAAATTCACTCTTCAATGATGGGCACAATGAGCTATTAAATAAAAAGGACAATGGTGAAGACTTGATGAACAAATCTGAGTGTGACAATCCATCAGTTGATGGTAATGGTTCATTTCCATACGCAAATTCGGAGGAGACATGTTTTGCTCCAGATAGCAATGATAGATTTAGTGGCATGGGAAATGAAGTAAGAGATGATAAGTACTGGTATGGAGAAACCCAATGTGTCGATCCATCAGTAGGTAGAGATGGGTGTTTGTATTCAAGCAGTGATGTCGAAATTAATCAGATGCAATCTGAAATGGATGGTATGGGTACTGAGCAATATCTTCAACATACTTCTTCTGTTTCGAGTTGGAATGAACTGGGCCCAGAAGAATTTCACATCAGGAGAATCAAGGATTGGATCAGCCAAATCAACATTCAAGATAAAAACATTGTTGAAGAACAAGTAGAAAGTCTTAAATCTGTTGCCAGTGGTGATCCTCATCAGGGAGCTGATTTGACAACAAAAAAGCACGAAACTAGAAATGGTCACGGGATGGAAGTAGCTTACAATTATATTTCAACTTTGAATCCTGCATCTCCATTAGCACAGATGGCAAATCTAGGTTTGGTTACAATTCCAGTTCTTAGTGCCTTTGTCAGTCTGAGGGTGCTGAATTTATCTGGAAATGCTATTGGTATGCATTGGTTTGAACATGAAACTTACATGTCTATTGCCTAATGTTTCTTTATTGCCAAAGAACTTTTGTTTGCCTTTATACTAATTGATTGCATCTACTATCCCAGTTCGAATAACTTCAGGAGTTCTTCCAAGAGGTCTTCATATGTTAAAACTCTCTAAAAACAATATATCAACCATTGAAGGTCTCAGAGAACTTACGCGGCTACGTGTATTGGATCTTTCTCACAATCGAATTACCAGAATTGGGCATGGTAATGAACCTTTCTTTTTTTAGTTTAACCCACTATTTCTGTCGTCTTTCACAAGTTTTCTTCTTTCCAGAACTATACAAAGTATTATGTCATCTTCTTTCTTTTTTTTTTATCTGTTTTCTTCTGATACTTAGTGAACTGCACTATTTAACATCTTTCATCTGTTGTTTGAACTCATTGCAATTCTTGGGAATTATGGGGTTGGTACACAAATTTTAGAAACACAAAGTTCATCTCCCTGTCATCTTTATTTCTCTGTCAATTCTTTTGGTGAGATTATGTGGGACTATTATCCTCTTCGTTAGATTCTCAGTGTGGTTGAATTATTAGTGCTACTGGTGTACTCATGCAATATCGCTATTTGGAAAATAAAATGGATTTGAAAGCATGCCAAAAAAATTTAACTAGATCTCTCTATGCGAAACTTGCAGGTTTAGCATCTTGTTCCTCTCTGAAAGAGTTGTATCTGGCTGGAAATAAAATCAGTGAGGTAGAAGGCCTCCACCGACTCCTCAAATTGAACATTCTCGACCTGCGTAACAATAAAATTTCTACTACAAAAGGACTTCGTCAGTTGGCAGCTAACTACTCTTCTTTGCAAGCCATAAGTCTGGATGGCAATCCTGCACAGTTGAATGTTGGAGATCCGCAGCTTAAGAAGCATTTACTCACTCTCCTGCCTCATCTTGTTTACTATAATAAGCAGTCCATTCGAACGAGCCGCTCGAAAGAGGTCTCAGAGCGCAGCGCCCGGTCATTGTCATCTCATAAGTTTGAATCTGGCCTCAAATCAGACCATAGACTCCCCCGCAAGGGCACTCATGGGACTGGTCTTCACAGGTCCGCATCATCCAGTCACGTTCGTTCTACCAATGCTGCCATCTCTTTTTCGAAGCCATCCAAGAGCAAGCACACACATTCTTCGTCTGTAGGGTTGAAGCCGTCCGACCACATTTCTGGAATTAGCAAGCTGCTAAGGTTGCAGCCAAGCAATCCATTAAGAAGGATTCAAAGCGAAGGAGAACTCTGAGTACTGTTTTTAAACGTTTGGATGATGATCCATTTCTTTGCTTAAAGATTTAGTAGTAGGAAAAGCGTGTTTGTGATGAAGGATTGTAATTGGATATCGTTCCTGCTTGGAATGCTTTATTTTGTCTGCGAGTTCCATGTTTGCCATTTAGTTGTTGAACCTTTGTTTTGAACACTTTGTTGAATGATATTTTCTCAGCTGTTCATGTTTTAGTAAGCGTGTATTATGTTATGAACATGTGTTGTTCATGGCCGCAGGACTTTATCGGAATTACATCCAATGTAGTAATCAGTAAGCGAAACAATGTGTTCTGTCAATGTTAAATTAAAACTGGATTAGAATATTAAAGTTTTCCCTCATCAATGATACTTTCGAAATCCAAGGCATGTTTTTCTTGTTTCTTGAACAGTACAAGAAACTGTTGACAGAAGTTTTTTTTTTTTAACTGTTCACAGAAGTTAATATTGGGTTAATGCAGCAGTGCCATGACGAAGGTCAAAAGATCACTTTTTTATGCTATCCGAACGCATATTTGTAGATAAGTATAACCTTCTCCGAGTCTGGGCAATGTTCAAGTGCAAACTATCATATGAGACTTTTGGATGTGAAATATTATTTTTGGTCTCAGAACAGATTCCTGAAATGAGGACTTCATCATTTGTTCCATACATCTGATGCATGCATGTGGACAAGTGGATATGGACTGGCGTGTTTTGACCAGTGATCCACAAGATATATACATCTACCTTCCTTATGTTTATCCATGGGCATCACCATGGATTCCAATGGGAACATGGACAAAGAAGAGACACGGTTGTATGCTTTGGCTTTACAATATTATGGCATGAAGCATGAGACCGAGTTGATGCTGCTGCGGTTTCTTATTGAGGACGTATGCCTCGTGAGATTGTTCTTATCCCTTGGGGTTAGAAAGCTTCCGAGAAGAAGTGGAGGTGGAGCCTGGAGGTGCAGTGGGGGACATTTGGACCACAGGGCAGGCAGGAACAAAATATAAAACCATTTCGCAACATTTTAGTCCTTTGGTCCTTATGCCCAACCTTTTCTTGCTTAGATAAAAAGGGTGAAGAAGCCACATGACATTCCCTTATTATATTTTTACTACTTTACCCTTTAGAAAAAAAATTGTTATTTGTTCATTATTTTGTCTTTCTAATAATAAAAGATATTAAATAAAAGTGACTAATTTTTTTATAGCAAGGAGAAAGGACTATTGCTGCTCCATTTAAAATTTTAAACTGTTTTATCATGGATTTTTCTTTTATTTTCATTTCTCCTTTACTTTCTTCTAAACTCTTTTCCATGTTCTCTAAATCGGGATAGAAGTTATGTTTTCTGAGTAAAATGCAAAGTCTACGTTTAATTTTTAACATGAGTATTATATAGATATTCATACTTGAAGTTAATTATTTGGTGCACTAAAATATTTCTACATTTGAAAAATTCAATTGATTTCTAAAATAAAATAGAAATATCATATTCAAATAAAGTTGGATCTCATGAACAACTAAGAAATATACAGTTTTCTAAAATCAATTTAAATAGAAAAAAAATATGATGCTGCTGTTTGCAATTTGCAGCTTTCATCTTGATAAGTAGGCCTACTGACCCATGACTGTTTTCCTTAACAACACATGAACATAACAATAACATAATGATGTACATGGTTGTTTGTGATGAATCTAATTTATTTTTATTTTACTATTATAATAAGTAATAATGCTTCGTCGTTAATACTGAGCAAGGCTGTCTATTATTAATCTTATCCTCTCGGTGCCATCTAATTGTTGTACCTTTTTTTTTAAAATAACTAAAGTATGTGCAATGAGTAATTAGGAAAAAATGTAGTATATGCAATGAAAGTTGGGTCCAATCTGCGAACAACATTGTGGAGCTCATGTATCAACCACAATCATCTCATGGGTATGTGTATAATAAACATTTAATATAAATCCTGGAATCAGGAATGGAGAACGACAAAGTTTTATGAAGAAATTATGTTAAACAAAGCTTATAAGACACTTCATTCAACTTTTAAACATACTTAATTAAGAATTAGTGTTCTTATCTTTTTCAATATAAAAGATAATAAATTTATTAGTGAATGAGATTTGCCAATCAATTTGTATGAAATAATAAAACAAAGAAGGAAAAAAACTCAATTCCCTTCTTGTGAGATGTGACTATCAAACAACGTACAAATAATAATAAGAAAAAAGACACATCAAACAATATAATAAACTGTAAATTAAACAATACAATAAAAAAATTAAAGGAAAAAAATGGCAGCTGGGTCATTATACAGATGAGGACGGCAGTGTGTCCTCTATCGCCGGATTTATACGTCGTCTTCTTCTTCTTCTTCTTCTATCGCTTGAGCTCAAACCCGTGCAAAACCCTCAAAGAAAGGTCCAATTTTTTTGGTCACTCTCTCATCAAATGGTTCCCCAGCAAACCTCCCCGGAATCCGACCGGAAGTCGACGCCTGCCGGGCCGACTGCCGCCTTGGCACAGGCTGTCGCCATCCAGCCGTCTTCCCCCCGCTTCCTCTTCCCTTCTTCCCCGGCCGCATCCTCCGGCGGCGGCTCCCACCGCCGCATCGCCATCGCTGTCGATCTCAGCGACGAGAGCGCGTACGCCGTGAAGTGGGCCGTCCAGAACTACCTCCGCCCGGGTGACGCCGTCATCCTCCTCCACGTCCGGCCCACCTCCGTCCTCTACGGCGCCGACTGGGGCTCCGTCGACCCTGCCGCCGCGGAGGCCTCGTCCGAGGAGTCCAAGCGGAAGCTGGAGGATGATTTCGACGCGTTCACCACCACCAAGGCGCAGGACCTCGCGCAGCCCCTCGTGGACGCCCAGATCCCCTTCAAGATCCACATCGTGAAGGACCACGACATGAAGGAGCGCCTCTGCCTAGAGATCGAGCGCCTCTCCCTCAGCGCCGTTATCATGGGCAGCCGCGGATTTGGCGCTGCTAGGCGCGCAGCCAAGGGTCGCCTTGGCAGCGTCAGCGACTACTGCGTTCACCACTGCATCTGCCCCGTCGTGGTCGTCCGTTACCCCGATGATGCTGCTACCGCATTCAGCGGGGCTGATGATGATGAGGCTGGGTCCGAAGTGGCAGAAACGGGGATGCGCCTGGTGCCTGAGGAGGATGAGTACCATGGCGCTTCCAATGTGCATCAAGGTCAGAGCTTTTTTATTCCATACTATCCCCTTGTTATTACAGTGTATGTGATCTTTTGATTCGTAAAAGCTTTTTCATGTGTGTGCCTCGATATAAATAAAGCATATGTTTGCATGAAATCAGAAAGGAAATATGAGAAATTGCCTTTCTGGATATCTGATATATTAAAGATACTTTATAACATGAGTTGAAACTGATTCCTATGTGAAGAATTAAGTAGTAGGATATTAAATATGCACAATTATGCTTCAATCCATTGGTTGCTTGATCTCAGCAGTGACTATTCCCCTGCACATGGTGTCACTTTTCAACCATTTATTTGGTAGTTGCATTAGCGTTAGGAATAGATTGCATTGTGACCCAAAGCATCACCCCACCTTTAACCATCTTTAGGAGGGCTGCATATACTTGTTTCATTCTGCTTTTGTAAATGCGCTAACTGAAAACTCTATGCACAATTAGTTAATTCACATGGCTGGATATCACTGAAGGGTGTCTAATATGTAATATTATGTATTACATGTGACCATGACCTCCTTCTTTTCTTTTTCTTAAGAGTTTTCAGTCTGATTATGATTTCTTCATTTTTTAGTACTTTGTCATTATTTTAATAATGATAAAATTTTCAATAGTTTGACATCTCAGAGTTTGAATGGATAACCTTTTCTTGCCAGAAAATGTAAGATGTGGTTTTGCATCTGCTAATCTGAATTGAGAGTTACTTCTAGTTATTTGTTCTACAAATTTCTTTGGATTCTAATATGCATTAAGATGCTTTTGCGCTCTTAATAGTAAATATGATTTCATCCTAGTAAATTTGAGTTGACGTGCCTTGTTAGCACATAACAAATGCCCCTAAAAAAGATATCACATTGCAATTTTTTTTCTTTTTCAGAAGCCATTTGACAAATCTTAAAAACTTGAAAGGCACTGACAGCATTTAAAAATTGATTACCTTATGCTATTAACTGCATTTCTCTTTGGAAACAAAGTCAACGAATCTTGAAACTTTTGCAGATACTTGAACAAGCATCTGGGTTAGGCTTGGTGCTCTTGAACCCAGGTAAATGAATTATATATGGAAAGTTATTAATAGTACGAGCACTTAATCCGTGTACTCATCTTTGCAGCATTCTGGATGCTTCAGAATTTGGTTTCAATTTCATGATTTCAAAACTTCAATTGCTTGTAATTTCCAGAGATCTAGTGTTGTTTCGGTTTGCTCTCCGATATGTTTTCTTGAATGGTGTCTGCATGACTATTCATCCATGTTTCTGTATTCCTCGAGTTATTGAAGCCTACGAGGCTATGATCAAAATTGTTAATGAGGACCACACTTTGATCATCTTGGGAGACAATAATATTAGCTCGATGCGCCAAAAGTCAATACCCACAGTGTGTCTTTCTTTCTGGCATAATCATGTGTACCCGATAACTTCATGAATTGGTGATCTGTCCCTATCTTTCTGTTTGAAGACAAGGATAAAACCATCATAGTACTCTTAAGAGTTGCTCAATATTATCTATATTTTTTTTATTGAGTTAAAAAAGAATGAGGTGGTTTTTCTTTTTGCAAGTCTTTTTTCCACTGGCTAAAATCTCAGTTGTCAGACTCTAGCTTCCACTGATAGCTTCCTTGAAGAAGAAGTACATCAAGACTGAGCAAAATAAGAAGCAACCGCTATTCTGGATCTGCTACCTAGGCTCAATATACAGGAGAAGTACATGAATATGGGCATAGAGTGATGAGAGATTAAGTGAGACATAGAAAAGAGAACTATGGGCCTAGGCTGTGGCACACAAGTGATACGATGTTTGTCTGTTGGAGGAAAAAGGATATGGCTGACTCGCAAGGTAAAGGGTCAGAGTCTGGAGTCTTGAGGAGATAGTGAGGACAGGTAAAGGGAGTGAAACAGGAAATTCCTTTTAAGGGCCTTGAGAGCCTTATGGGCATTAGTGCTCAGCAGGCTCCCTTTCCCTATACTAAATAAAACGTCAGAAGGTTACGTAAAATCATATGAGCCTCAGGTACGTGCTATCTTAGGCTTTGATTGGACATTTCCTAATGGAGGGGTGGGAGATTTTGGGGGTGCAAGAGTAGAGGGTGGGACAAGGTTATAACACTGATGTTTGGATAGAGAATTCTGTGAGAACATGTTACAGAATATTCATCCACTTGTTTGGATACAAAGTTGAAACATGGGGTGGGAAAAAAGATAAATAAAAAAAACGTTTAATAGAGAGAATGAAGATGTAGGGGCGAAATTCAAAAGACAGCCGTTCTAATTCAACTAATTTAGGACTTAGCTTGGATGGGTTACAAACCCCCTTCCCCTTCCTCTTGACCCCTTATATTTTTATTCAAACATTCCAAACGCCTTATAACCCCACCCCATCATTTGAAACAACTGTTTCTCAAAAAATCAATCAAAACAACCTCTCGCGACTCAAATTCCACAGGTAGTACCCAATTCTCTTCTGTAA
This sequence comes from Pontederia paniculata, assembly GCA_001647135.1. Classification (NCBI taxonomy): domain Eukaryota; kingdom Viridiplantae; phylum Streptophyta; class Magnoliopsida; order Commelinales; family Pontederiaceae; genus Pontederia; species Pontederia paniculata. The sequence continues at coordinate 1,774 of LTAE01001399.1, read as the reverse complement.
GAGCGAAATCTACTTCAGATCATCAAAGTTGTGCAAAGTATCAAAGAATTCCTTTTACTATTGTTTCTAACATTTAAGCCACTCAAGTTTTTCAAAATCAACATATAGGCTATTATTCTGTGAAAGAATTTATACCATTTGAACTTGTTGATGCACTAGTATGGCATCATTGATCCATTTATAAACCCTATTTAAATGTTAAATCTTGTATGATTTTGGTTGTTTATGATAATTTTTTGCGGCCTCTGTGCATATCCCTCCCAAAACCATCTTTTTTACTTAGTTGATATATTGTTTGTTTTTTTCTAGTTTTTTACATGATGCTACCACATTCAAATATAAGCTGATACTCTTCGCCTGAGTTATGTTTCAGTATAATTTAATGTATAGCGTAGTTCTGTTCTAATGACATCTATCATTGACGTCTGTCAATCCCTGTCAAACCACAATGGTGCAAGACTTGCTGGGTGCAAATGAATTTCCCTCAACCTTGGCTATATCATTTGCTAACATATCAAATATCTTGCATGAAATTCATCTGCATTCATGTTCTTTCCATGCTAATAGATGATCATTTGTTTCCATCGGCTAAACCTTTATCATGCATAAATGCTCGTCTGGCGTCTTGATTCTGTGTTTCATATTCGCTTATATTATCATCTTTTTGGTAGAGCAATTGGCCTGTACTCTTGTCGTTTTGAAGTTTCTGCAGTGATCTAGATTCTTCGTCTAATATTGGATTCATTTATCTAGAGGGCCCTGAACGTGTTGGAGCAAACTTGGCTGCATGAATGGTTTGTGGAAGGAGCTTCTGAAGTTAGAAAGGATGTTAGTTACATTGTTTTTCTGACATTTCTGTGGCAATAATTTCTTAGTGGCGGAAACCATGTAAACATTTATGTGACAAATTTCTTAGTGACGGGAAGCCATGTACTCACCTCGATGTTCTTAACTTGTGGCATCCACTTTAATTTGGTTTATTTCATAGGAATTAGAGAATAAGCTTCCACGAAACCTTTTTTAAAGGTACCTTAAGTTGGGAGTAAGTTGAATGTTCTGCAAATGTGTAATTATGATTTTTTTTGTCTTGTGTTTTTCAGCATGCTTTATAAATGTAGCTGATGCATGACAGCATCAGGATCAGATTAGAGAAATCCGTGTACAGACCCGAGATCTGTGGGGGTACTGTAATGCCTAATTTCGTTGCTCTCCTTCGTGATAAACTTGTCAACGATGTTAGTTTTAGTTTGACATTAAGAATGGAAATCGTTCAAAATGCTTAATGAATGATACTGTCATGAAGTAGGACACTTGTTTTGAAACGGCCCAACACATAAGCCCAAAAAAAAAATGAATGAAAAAAAAAACTGGAAAATAAAAGGGAGGGAGGAGAGAGAAATCCATCTCCTCCACCCTCTTCCTCCTTTCTCCCCATCGTAAGAACCAGAGGAAGAAAAGGGACAGCCGCCCCTTTTTCCATCTCTCGGCATGTGGCTTCCGGTGCGTTGTTCGGCCATCGGGAAGCACGACTCGGATGGGTGCGACGAGACGAAGACGATGGCACCGGCATGTAGCGAAGGAAATCTGGTGACCTTGAGCTCAAATCATCACACATTTCTCATGTAAGCGCTTGAATCTGATTCGTGCATCTGTGATTTCTTTCGACGAGATTTGCTTGGGGTTTACTGGTGATGTCTCATGGTGCGTTTCCTTTGATTCGCCGGACATTGCCTGTGGGATTCGCTGACGCCGGAGAGGATGACCACGTGTGACG
>LTAE01001398.1:36691-47045 GCA_001647135.1 Pontederia paniculata | reverse complement strand
CGTCCACCACCTCCTCCTCCGTCAAGCGCCGCTCGCCTCCGACTCCTGCTCCGGTCATCGATGTCGAAGACGACGGGCCTGAAATAACCGACGCCTCGGAGTCCTCTCAGGCGCCCGCGGAGACGGCGGCGGCGGCGACGATGATGGTGGTCGCCGGGTGCCCGGCGTGCCTGATGTACGTGTTCGTCACCAAGGTGGAGCCCACGTGTCCTAAATGCGGGGCGCACGTGCCGTGTAGCGAGCCCCAAAGGCCGAGGCACGAGAAGAAGCCCCGAATTGATCTCAACTTCTCCATGGACAACGATGTTGACGAGTGATGATGATGACGATGATGATGTGGTAATTATTGGGCGACATTTTAATTTCTAGTACTGACTCGTTAAAAAGTGGAAAAAGAAGAAGTTTAGGATGAAAAAGAATTTACATATATATAGATAGGGGGGAAAGGTGGATTTTGTTCTTGATGAAGTGGTATTTTATTTAGTTTAAAAAAAACATGTTTTATTTTCTTGTGTTGGCCGGGTTATGCATGGACCTGTACATTTTATAACAAGTTATTTAAATTATGATTTTTTTTTTACTTTCAATATCTAGAAACATTAATATCTAATTTATCTCATCAAAAAAATATTTCATGTTAATAATGTGTCTATTAATGATCTAAAATTTTAAATATACAGATAAAATATTTGTGTAAGAGTAAATTACAGCACGGCTCATAGTCACAGTCCAAATATGTTACGGCTCATAGTCATAGTCTAAATATGTTAGTGTGGATTTTTTAGCTACTATAATTTAGTATATATAATAAAAGTTAACGAGGATGCATAGTATTTTGTACTGTGTTATGTGCATATCTGAGTCATTGATTTAAAAATTAATTATTAAATTTTATCTGATTAAAATTACTCTTTTATTTTAATTAGATAAATTTAATTATTTATTTTTAAATTAATGATCGAGATCATGTGCGATGCGAGATGTTGCACCCTATTTTTCTTTATATAATATTTTATTATTTAAAAATTATTTTCTTAGTAACGATCCAAAATTTTAAATACATATAAAAAATGAGTGACAAATAGGATGATTATATGTAACAGTTGAATGACCTAAAATATTTTTAATTTATCTTCTCTTTATTGACTATAGTAATACTTGTGATAAGATTAGTGCTGTATATTCTTACACCGAAAACAAAAATTAGTGTTGTATATTTTAACTGACCGCATGGGCCCTGTCATACATCAAAGATTGAAGATACGGTACGTAGGGTACCAACGGGGGCATTCGGCCGTATGCATCGACTGCATGTACAGTATCTGACACAGTTCACCAAAGTGCGACAACAATAGGAAGAGGTCCACGTTGGCCTTTAATTATGTGTGATGTGAATATGATGGATCTGTTTCCTATATATAAATATATATATTTCATACCGCTTTCTATAAACTATTATTCGTTCACTTAATTCGTATTATAAAGTAAAATTACTTACAATTCTCATAATTATTATAATAAATTACCTATAGTTAATTCATTTTGTCGGTGTTGCTAAACAAATGCAAAAGAAATAATTAGTTAAAAGTGATCACCATAAACTCATAATATACTTATATATTAATTTATTTAACATAAATCATAATTTCCGTCAGAAATGTCACGTTAAGAATCATATGATAAATAATCAGTTATAAAAAAAATAAGTAATAATATTCGGGTACACTATCATTACATCCTAATATAAAAAATAATAAAAGATCATCCAACATTAAATGTTTTCTAAATCCATGAGTCGTGATCTTTTGTATAAAAACTAGGTTAAAAAATATTAAAGACATTTGTTTCGTATATTATATATTATTATGACCTGTAAAACGTAACAGTAGCCTAATAAATTAATAATGGAGCCGGTCCGTTTGTTGCCCAAAAAAGAAACGTCAGCAACGAAATGAATTCATAATACCTCAATATTTGAATTTTTGAATTAACTGGACTTGTAGTCGTATTTATTACCTTTAAAATTTACCATAAATACCTTAACCTGTGATCGTACAAAATGATATCTTCATGGATAAGATGCTATAAGATTTTGAATCTTTTTTTTTATATATAAATCTTTTGTGAATGAAAAATTTCAAGATAATTAAAGGAAATTAAAAGCGGACCATGCACAACTCACATCAATAGCATCAACAACAACAAAAAGCAATGGACAAAAATAATAACGGGATAAAAAGCAAGGGACAAAATAATTTGAATGCGGAGCAGTCCACGAGCATTTAATAAAGAAATCGGTGCATAAATGTAGATGGGTAACGCAGGGCGTCGTCTCATGCATCCATGCATGCAATTACTTTTATTGTTATTATTATTATTATTACTTTCCTCTTTGACCGTTTAACCAATTAATTTATTTAAGATATAATATCTGTATTTAGTTAACGTGAAACATTAGTTATTGACAACTTTCAAGTAATTAATTTGAAAGATTAATCATTAACAGAATTTAAAAAAATGACATTAAATATATGTATCTATATTATCATTATTTTTTTCTTTTTAACTTAAATTCATTCCATGTTTAGAACATTTAATACTTGACAAATTTAATGTGCACATACAAATTTCAAATTCATAATTTTTGTCCATCTTAAATATGCATTTAATAATAGATATTCAAACTTCATTATTATTATTATTATTATTATTATTATTATTATTATTATTATTATTATTATTATTATTGATAATATATATGCTTAATATTTTGTATTACAGCATAGATTATTTTTACTCATATTTATATATAAATATATTAATGTAGTTTTATATTCAGTTTTATATTAATAAATTTATATAAAAGAAAAAAATAAAGGTGCTCCAGAGAACATCATTTTAGCTACCTCTAAATTTATAATAAATATTAATTTTTTTCTTCTATTTTTTCTCTTTCATAAATTTATTTATCGTAAATTTAACATCCTATAAGATAATGCTCTCTACTTAAAAAAAATACATTCATTGAACCTTACATAAATAGAAAGAAAATTGGATTATCACAATTGCACAATCTTTATCCTCTATTATTATTATTATTATTATTATTATTATTATTATTATTATTATTATTATTATTATTTTTGATGGAGTCTGTAAAAATATAAGTAATTAATGAGGTGGGGCCTTCGTCCCCCGCAATTAAATGACGCCCCACGTCTGGACCCAACAATTAATGCAAGCAGCAAAGATGTTTAAGGGACCCATCGCCAAATCCCACACGTAGCCCACTGCATTGCCCTCCCACCAATTTAATGCTTTCATGTCCACTTCTTATTGTTTCCTTCCCACGCTTGAACCGCCGGAGCACACTCGCAAACCTACGCATTTCAACTGCCAAGAGACCCCACAATTTTTTCGAAAAACACAATTAATTTTATTGCGTGCTAAAATGGATTGACAACAAAAAAAATTATTTGTATGTTATTGTAAAAATAGGATAATAATCTATAGCTAGTGTTGTCTTGGTGTCCATTTCATAAACACCAATCAAAATCATGAAAACTTTTCTACCAACTAGAATTATAAAAATAAAATCAAAAGTAACATAGTTGATTAATTAATATTTTATGGTTGAATTAATAATTTTGAATTTAATTTTTATAGTCATTTTTTTCAGGCCTTCGGTGTGGTGAGTAACAAAAAATTCTAAAATATAATAAAAAAAGTCGAAAAAGTTCTACTTTTTATTTAAAAAAAGGATATTTTATTGATATTTTTAAAAGTGAAACTTCACTAGATTTTTCAAATATATATTTCACTTGGTAAAGTGTTTTCTTCCAATCCTTATGACAAGATAAGTGTATAAGAACCTCAAGGTTACAAATTCAAAATAAAAAAAATGTTGCATTGAATGACTCTTCATGTGCAAAGTCTTTTTAAACATCTTGGAAAATTATGAATTTCTTTCATTTTCTTTCAACCAGAATAAACTAATCAAATTTTATTAAGTATTTAATAAATATAATTTTGTACTAACTTTTTTGGATGTTGGACACCCTCTTTTAAAGGTAGTTTTCCATTAATTTTTTAATCAAGATATTCACTAGTTAATAAAACCATCAAAACGTCTTCTACCAACTAGAATCATAATAATAAAATCAAAATTAACAAAGTTGATTAATTAGATTATATTTATGGTAGAAGTAATAGTAATAATTTTGAGTTTAATTCGTGTAGTCATTTTTTGTGTCAGGTGTTTGACGCGAGTAACAAAAAATTCAAAAATACAAAATAAAAAACTCTAAAAAGTTCTAAATTTCTTAAAAATAAATAAGATAATTTATTGACATTTTTAAAAGTGAAATTTCACTAGAATTTTTAAATATATAGTTCACAAGGTAAAGTGTTTTTCTAATCCTAACGACAATACAAGTGTATAAGAACCTCAAGGTTACAAATCTATTACGAAATATTACAAATTCAAAATAATAAAAAAATGTTGCATTGAACACCTCTTGTGTGAAAAGGATTTTTAAATATCTTAGAAATTATGAATTGCTTTCCTTTTTCCAACCAGAATAAACTAATTATTTTTTATTAAGTTGTTGATTAATATAATTTGGTATTAAACTTTTGGATGTTTGACACTCTCTTTCTAATTAATTTTAATTAATTTTAAACAAGATATTTCACTAGGTTTTAAGTGTTTTCACTCCCTAGGGCAGGTTTATAAGAATGAAATCATTACAAATTCAAAACAAAATAGTTTTTGCGCTGGGAAACCATTCATGTGAAAATGTTTGTTGTGCATATTTACATAATTATGAAAAGTTTAATTTTTTTCTAATCAGAAAAATATAATAATTATTAAATAATTATATATATGCATGGTTATGTATAAAATGCTCTCCTTTATTAATTCAGTGTATTTTATACTAAATATCAGTAAAAAATAAGATTTTTTCTCTTATATCCTTTCTATTGTTGAGTATTTATAAAATTAACAATCATCCTTCTAAAATATTTCACGTTCAATGTTACCTTGTTATTATCATAATTTGTCATTATTACAAAGTGAATCTTGTGACTCGATGCATGGAAAAAAATATTAAAATTAAAAAGATACATAAATTTTATTTATAAAAGTTGAATTTTAAAAATATTTAAATTTAAGTCGAAGAATGAGCCATTGCACCATATACTCTTATTCTTTATAATTTGTCATTTATAAATGACAATAGTGATGTCCACCTAAATTGATAATTCACTTTACAATTTAAAAAATCCTTCTCTTTGTCACCGGCCATGAAGGAGAAGGGGTCTCCTCCCATATTAAAACCACCCAACAATTTGGGGAGTGAGATGCTTCGCTAAATTAAATTAATAACAAGAAAAGGAAATTAATGAAAACAAAGAAAGAAAAAGTCATAAAGACAAAAGTTTTATGTGAATTTAAAAAAAATAAAACTGGTCTTGAATACTATTTCTTAAAGTATAAATAGCTTTTATTAATAATTGATAATTAATAGGTTAGTATTAAATATTTCTATTTTCTTACAAAATATCAGTTATATAATATTGAAAAATAATATAACATCATTAGTATTATATAAATAATAATAATAATAATAATAATAATAATAATAATAATAAGTTATGGATCATCATTATTTTAAATAAGCATTAACTCTTTGAAACACAATAAATAATATTTAAATTAATATATAACCAATAGTGTACTTTAAAATTTTAGTTATATAGTGTTAATTATGTTGTATATTTTAAGTAGAATATATATATATATAACTTATAAGAGTATCTCATTTGCACATGTAGTGAAGAAATACAACTACAAGAGTATCTCATTTATATAAACTAATACAACTCAGGGTTTAGGGTTTATTAAGTAGAATATATATATAACTTATAAGAGTATATAAGAGTATCTCATGTTGGCAACACAACCCATGCTCCAAGCAACACGACATGTTTTAAATGAGAGATGTTACACCATTGTTATTGGAGTTAGTGAATCATCATGTTCCCCATAACATACCTTTCGAAGAAGAAATGTTATTGAATTGAATGACTATTAAGGAATTATTTGAAGATACTTGGCCTAGTGATGATGAAATATAAATAACTATTGCAGAAATATATAATTATTGCTAAGATCAAGATACCTACCATTAATGGATATTTTGGATTGTACTATATTTTCATGTCGCTTGTGCAATAAGAAAGTTATTTCTATTGATGGTTGCCATATTTGTAATCAATATTTTATAATCGGATCGGAGATTGGAATGAACATCCAATTAAATCACGCTTGTATGGTTGTACCGATTGGAACGCGTTCGACCAAGTATAATCGACTTTTAATTAAAATAATTTACTATGGTGGTGACACGACGACAGATGCTCGTGCTGACTACTGTTTGCACATGACATAACGATCCTCTTAGTGTCTCATTTAATTTTTTTTTATATTGAGTTGTATTAGTTAGACTTTGAGACAGTTTCATATGATGTAAGACTTCAACATATTTTCCTTTATGTTATGAAAAGAGTTTTGAATTTTAAAGATTTTTATTTATTCTACATTTTGTTGACTGGCCAAAGAGTCAACCACTAATCAAGATAAAATATGATGTATGTATGTCGTAGCGCTCTCAAGAGAGTATTCTGTCACGTGGCGAGGTGTGCTTTTAGGGGCATTACAAATGAGATTTTTGAAAAATCTCTTAACCAAATACACTATATAATAAGTCTTGAAATTCACATGGACTTTGAAAGCAATTGTAGAAGAAAATGTCATGTCACCTAATTAAAAAGAAAATAAGCATTCTTATGTTAAATTATTTAGTAACATAATAAATGGAACTTTTGTAAAAAATAAATTTATTTACCATAAGATATTTTCGTCAATGCAGAAGTGACCACCACAATAAAAAGTCCATTTTCCTTTTTATATAAGCTCGGATCAAAAGTATCACTCAAATCTCCTAACAAAGTGATATTTGTTGGAACAAAATGTATCAAAGATAAAGTATATACGCATGTCATAAAAAATTGCATTTGTTGCCATGTATTAAATATTGAAATGATAATGCACTAACTAATTCATCGCAACTTTGATATCTCTTTTTTGTGATCAGTCCCATAATCTACAACCGAAGAGGCACCCAACAACATCTACAAAATTAGAAGATCAAAAAAGGACGTTAGATAATGGAGAAGAGAGATAAACTATTATATGTTAAAAAATAGAAAACAAATATCAAATAAGATAAAATTTTAGTATCACTTACACGTGCTTCAACCAATTCCTTGGTCACAAAATTAAACCCATTGATAGGAATATGTGAACTCTCTTCCAACTTCTTAATTTAGTTCTTGTTAAAAATATGAATTTTTTCAATATCAACTGGTTGATGTTCTGCCAAGTTAGGGACGACTTTGAAAATTTTAAAAGAGAATATGAAGCCCTCAACTAGTGCTTAAATCGTCTAACTAGATTTTTATGAAGAATATATGACTAATTCATGCGCATCATCTCTTTCTTTTATTAATAATTCTATCAACTGATAGTCTTTTCACAAATAAATTAAGTTCAATTTATTGATCTGTATCCTCAATTTTTGAAATTTTTCTACAAAAAAACGAAGTCACATCATTAATAAACAAATAATATCTCAATCATAAAAAAACTTGGATTCAATAAAAAAATGAAGGGACAATGATATCCTTCTCATCAACTAAAATGATATTCAAATTTGTTAACTCACCTATCTTTTTTCAAATTTATGACTTCTTAAATCCTGCAAATTCTAAGACCAATCATCTTTAGCTTGCTAATACCACTAACAAGTGAATAATCCATTTTGATAGCAACTGAAAGTCTGAAATATAGACTTAAAAGGCCACAAAAAATGTGAAAAAAAAATTCTGAAATAGTAAAGAAGAAGCTAGACTTTTGTAACCTCCTATAGTAAATAATTAAAAATGTTATTGATAACTTCTACAAACTCCCATAACGGGAGAAGTGGGGAGGAGTAAATTATATCGTAAGATTGTGGAGTGTGAGACGAAGTTGAGATATTAAAATTAAAATAGTAAAAAATATATAAGAAAATGTTAAAACTGATATTGTAAATCGATAAGTGAGAGGAGAGAGATTAAGATTATTACAAACAAAAATATGAAATGAATTAAAATATTTTTGTAACATCTTGTGAGTAGTGAGAGTGAGGGTAAGGAGGAAGAAGTCGAGTGATCGGAGAGAGAAGCCAACATTGAAAATTGTTATTTATTAATTGTAACTTCTTCTATGACCTCACAAAGGGGGAGGAGAGGGCCCCACAAGATAGTGGATGGTTATTGAAAAAATAATGAACTGGGTTTAGGAGTTTAAAATATTAGAAAAAAATAGAACAAAAAATAAACGAGAAAGATGAATTGAGAACGATTCTAATATTTGTTGTTAATAAACAAGTAATGTCCAACCATAAAAAAACTTGAATTTAGTAAAAATGAAGGAACAATAATAACATTTTAATCAACTAAGATCATATCCAAACTTATTAACTTTTCATCTTAGTTCAAATTTACTACTTCTCAAATATTGCAAATTGTAATTACAATAGATCAATTATCTTTAACATTTCCAATATCACTAAGAATTGAATAATATATTTCGATATCAATTGAAATATAAGCAGAAAAGCCATAGAAAATGTGTGAAAAAAAATCTTAAACAACAAAGAAGAAACTAAACTTTTGTAACCTTCCATAGTAAATAATTAAAAATGTTAATGATTTATTATGTAACCTCTCATAAAGGAAGGACCATAGAGGAAGAAGTTAGGTTGTTAGATTGTGGGGGTGACAGAAGAGAAGTTGAGATATTAAAATTAAAATACTGAACATAGTTAAAAATGTTAAAAATGATTCATCAAAATCATGAGGCGATAGGATAAAGATCGATATTATTAAAAATAAAATTATGAAATGAATTAACATATTCTTTAACATCTTATGATAGTGAGGCGGTGAAGAGGAATAAGTGGAGTGATTGGAGAGAGAAGTTAAGATAGAAAATTATTAATTGTAACTTCTTAGATAACCTCATTTAGGGGGAGGAGTGGGTCCCATGTGGTTATTGAAAAAATTTTAAAGTGAGTTTATAAGTTTAAACTATTTAAAAAAACAGGAAAAAAGATAAATTGAGAATGATTCTAATATTTCATGATTATGTATATATACTAGAAAAATTATCGCACTATGCGTGATTCTCAAAAATATATATTTCTAAATTATATATACAAGAACTTTGATCATTTGATTTCATTTGTTAATAGTAGACAATGTGAAAATATCTTTAAAATGTGAATGTATTTTTTTTTACTTTGTATGTTTTCTTAGGTGATACCAATTGAATAATAATGAAATATATTTTAAACTCTTATGCACTAAAAATAGAAAATTTAGGTTAGAGAAAGAAAATTATTTATCCGGACATTATACTTTTTCATTTGAATCTCTTTTGTTTCTATATCTTTTTTCTCAAAAGTATATCCATCGAGAATCATATATCATCCCATTTTTTTTAATTAAATTCCAATATTTATTATCAAAGTTTACTTTTATTTAATTCGTATGTAGCTATACATTGTGCATGGGTGCAAGGTAGCTGTAAAGTTTTTTCAGTTTTGAAGTGATATAATTTGTATAAGTTGATAAATGCAAGAAAACCATTAAATTAAAGAATAACCATAAGTTAAATACTTGTAGGATCTGAATGACACCAAGAGGGGGAATGAATTGGTGTATTAAAAATCTTTCTCTCTCAATATTAACCTAAATGTGTTATGTCAACATAAACATACATATATGATTATAAACATAAGTAGAGAGAGGAGAGTAAAGAGAAAAAATGAACAACACACAAACACATTGTTTGTTGACGAGGTTCGGCCGAACTCTTGGCCTACGTCCCCGCTCCAATCTTCTCCCACGAGATCTCCGGAGATCACTATGTCCTTCTTCAAGGGCGAAAGCTCCCTTACAACTTCTTCTTTCTAGCACGAGGACAAGGAGACAACCTCTTACAAATCCTCAAGATCGCTTGGACCCTTCTCACAAGGGGAACTAAGGAACTTGCTCTAAGCACTCTCAATGTTTACAAATTTAGCCAAAGTTTGACAAAGTTACTTCCCAAGACTCTAGGGATTACAATATATACTCTGCACTAAATATCTAATTCTCTCTCTCAAAAAATTAGTCGTTAATGCAAGTACAGTACCTTCACCTACTTCTCCGGTCACCCGCTGCTCCAGCCTTGGTCGACCGC
>LTAE01001398.1:0-24294 GCA_001647135.1 Pontederia paniculata | reverse complement strand
TTGTAGGGAGCCTTCGCCCTTGAAGAAGGACTTAGTGAACTCCGAAGATCTCATGGAGAAGATCAGAGCGGGGACGTAGGCCAGGAGTTCGGCCGAACCTCGATAACAAACTGTGTTTGTTCTTGTGTTTGTTCTTCTTACTCCTCTCTCTCTCTCTATTTGTGTTTATATTCATACTTGCTTGCTTCCGCTAACCATAACACATCTAGATTAAGTAAAGAAGAACAAAAGATTTTAATATACCAATTCACCCCCCTCTTGGTGCCATTCTAGATCCTACAGAAGTTGGATATAATGTTCTAATAGATGAGCATGCTTAAAGATTTTCCCTATTTATGTTTATAAATGTCTAATCATGTTTTATACAATCATTTTCCAGTTTAATGTCAAAATTCCTTTGATATATAGAATAATTATATTAAATAGGAACTTTAGTCTAGTATTCATGTATTCAAGCCCACAAATAGTTAATATGGAGATGTAGATTCATGTTCTTATGAATAGAACTGAAATCAGCTCGATTCCATGGCCAGAACACAAAAAAAGTCCATCGAAATTGCAATCAGCGACATTGTTATGACCTATGACACAAAATGACATGACCTGTGAAAGACTCGGTCACGATCGTGACACACAGGCTCGGTCATAGTCGTGACACCTATGTCATCGCCGGTTACCGGTAGATCACGAAATACCTGTGTTCGGTTGTCACGGATCGTGATCAATGAATCGTGAAGCGATCATGTTTGGTCACGATCGTGACACCCCAAGTCACGGCCCGTGAACATGAACTGTGAAAAGACCATGGTGTTTGGTCATGGTCGTGACACCCATGTCACAACTTGTGACCAACTAGTGTGAAGACCATTGCGTTTGGCCATGTCGGTGACGCCTATATCACGGCCTGTGATGAATGAACTTGGAGACAAACATAGTGGTCACAGTCGTGACACATAAGTGACGGCCCGGGACCATGGGATACTAGAAGGACAATGTTCGATCACATGTGTGATATTGATGTTACAACCCGTGACACTCGATGTCATGGCTGTGAAATGATTGTCACGACCATTGACTTACCTATTTTAGCCCAAAAAGGTCCTTTCCACACTGTTGAGATGCATATAATCATGATAAAAATGTTATTAGGGGTGTTCATGAGTCGAGTTTGACTCGACACGATCCCAAATCTGACCCAACCCGATTGATTTTATTCAGGTTGGGTTGGATCGGATTGATGACAAATTAGTCATCGAATCCGATCCGGCCCAATCTTCATTGGGTCGGGTTGAATTGAGTCGGGTTATCGATTTTACCCGATTAAATTTTATATATATATTTAAATTATTTATTTATAATGTTTAATATTAATTATATTTTTTAAAAAAGAAACATATTTTTTCAAAGGTTTATAATACTTTTAAAAGATATAAAGTATAACTTTTTAATATATTTTAATTTTAAAGTAATATAAAATTCTTATCAAGAACAAATTGGTTGAAATTTAATAAAAAAAATATAAAAGATTGGGTCATCGGGTTCTACTGGATTGATGAGGTTTGAAAAATTGAAATTTGTATCCGACCCATTGGTTATCAGGTTATGATCGGGTCAGTTCGGTCTGACCCGATTAATGATCCGATCCGGCCCAACTCAATCGAGATTGGATTAGTTCGGATCGTCGGGTCGATCCGACCTAGGAATTGCTGTTGGTTCGGATCTGACCCGATCAACGATCCGACCCAAAGATTGAATTGATTCGGATCGTCAGATCGATCCGACCTAGGAATGACACCCGCCCCTATTCGAGGCGGGTGACATATCCCTGCCCCGACTCCGCCAACCCGCTCCTTCCCCACCCCTGCCCCGAATCCCCATGGCGGGTAGATTAAATTTTTCGCCCCTATCTCCGCAGATCCCTAAACCTCCATAGAGACCCCGATTTCTTAAAATTTTAAAATATTTTTTTAAAAAATAAAATGTGCAATAAATTATAAATAAATAATATTTATAAAAATATCATATTATACATATATGTATTTAAATATTATAATTTATATTTAAGAATAAATACTACCTAATAATATTATATTGATATAATTAATTTTAATATATATATATGTGTGCGGGAATTGAGGATCCGTGGGCCGCTGGCAATATTCTCGACCCTGATCCCTGAATTAGGGTGCGGGGGGGACTATGCCCCCCATCCCCATCCCTACGGGAAAAAAATTTCTCAAAGTTGAGGATCCGATTGGGGATTCTCCGCGGGAATTCCCGAACTTCGAGAACTTTTTCCATCCCTAATCTGACCTGGTGAACAACCCTAAATGTTTTTCAATATTATATATTGTTGTACTATGATAAAGACCTATATTAGGTATACACGTCATGGTAACAAAACTAATGATTATGGGCGTCATGTGTACCATTGAGAATTATCATTTATCAATCGTTTCTACCGTCAGGAGCCGGTTACTTGGAGAGCTCCACTCCTTGTAACAAAGATGATACTCGAGCATCCTCTCCACTTGTTAAACCTTTACTTATTGCAGCTGGTACCCTCGTTGATATTAAAGTTTTATTATCATGACGACATCATGTTGAGAGCTTTGTACTATTTATTTTATTATGAGCTCCCTAATGATTACCGTGATGAACATAAAGGAAACATTAAAATGTTCTAGGATAAGTCTAACCTAATCACTTATATATCACATAGTCTATTACCTCAATATGAATTTATTATAAAATGAATCACCCACTGATTTGGAAAAGATAATATAAGGAGTGTGCTATATAAGGTCTTCTTTTTATCATTCATTATATTTATCAGAATCTTCTTTGATCTATTATACTATGTTTTCATATCGTCCATTGGCATTTATCGGAAGGAAAATTAATGTGGCCTTGGGAGTTCTACTCCTTACCCGTTTGGCCTTACCGGATCGGTTGCAAATGAAAATATTGTTGGCCTTTCAAATTATTTCTTACCATTTGGCCTTACCGGATAGGCGTCAAATGAATGTACCATTGGATTTTGAATCTATTTCCTTATTATTTGGCCTTATTGTTTTAAAGAATGTTATTTTATTGCATCGTCATTTGACTTTCAATCGAAATTGACATGTTATTATATACCTCATCGAATAAAGAGTATAATTATTGATCTCTGTTACTTTGAAGCCCCATTTGACTCCGCCCATAATAATTTTCCCATATTGTCATTACTGTTTGTAAAGTATAGAGTTGATAATCGTCACTTTGTTTCTATGCTCATTGTATAGGTGATTTTATCATTACTCCATCATATTGATATCAAATTTCCATCATAACGAATTTGACCAGTGTTACCATTGTTCCTCACCATCCTTTTATTTGGTATTAGGAGTTACACTTTACCGTTTGGCCTTACCGTATCGTTTTGCATTGAAATTATAATTGACTCTTGTAATTTTATTGCTTACAAAATTAGTCTTGTTGTAAAGAGAATGTATATGATTGAATCGTCTCTTAATCATTATTGAAATATTGATATTGTCTCACACCAGTTTAAACCAAAAATGATATTTATGAATTGTATCATCTTGAAGTCATTAATTTACATTGTTGATTCATTATCGCCATTATTACTTTATATGAGTATCAAGTTAATCATCAATATTGTTATCGTTATGTTTATTCTATTTGATTTTATATCTACTTTGTCTTACACAGTGGACGCAAAAGCTCATGGGATATTGTTTCCTTTGTATTTAGTCATGCAGAAAATTAATACTGCAATTTATGGCTTTGTTGATGGTGATTGCGGCGATAAATTGCTCTGATGATTTTGATGCTATGCACATGTTAGAGTTTTAACGTCACTTGATTCATTTTAATTGGTTTTAGAAAAGTTGTAATAATATCTAGAGCCATTAGATTTATGAGATTTATGACACTAATTATCTTTGACTAAGACTTTCACATTTTGTTAATTGGATGTTCTCGTTTAACTCAATAAAATCTTCCACTTCCATGTTATTTTTATTGTTTGGTCAATATAGTCAAAATTATGGTTAACGTATTGCACTGTCATAGCGTCTCTAGTCCATTTCTACCATTTGGCATGGTGTGAGTTTAGGGGTGTTACAATGATCCTCATCAAACAAAAAGAAGATAAATTGACACAACGAGCAAAAAGAAGATAAATTATACACATTGCAATTGCTTTTGGACATATATATAAAATCGTTAAATAAGTGAATAGTTAATAATGCAATCATAGATTATACATTATATGATGATACAAGTATTATATAAAATCATAAAATTTGTATGTATCATGAATTTGCATTTTCTCTATTTGGATTATATGTTTTTTGAATGGACGATATGATTTTTTTTAAAAAAATATGTTTTGATGTCTTAAGGGTTAATATGTTTCTCGACCATCATAATACAATAACCTAATGGGTGATATGATACCTAGTGAATGAGACATATGCCTTTGAGTGCCTGCACGTGCATGCAATACAAGCCACAAATATATTATGTGCATATAAAAGAAGCGTGGCAATGGCTTGGATGTTTGTGCACCATTCCATTGGCGAGAGTTCTATTTTATCTCCAATAGAACAACTAGCCAATTTTAAAACATGTGTGATAACTATTTTTTATATACATATCTAATATAATAATGCGAATTTATAAGGAGATCGATTTTTGTACATGACATTTTTAGCTTATTTTTTTATTCTCTTTAAAAATATATTAAAATCATATATATATATATATATATTTCAAATTGTACCCACATGTTATGCATCATTATTGTTTTACTAATTAGAGCTATTGATTTAAAATTTTGATATATATGTATATTGCATAATATAACTAAATAGTTTTTATTAATACTTCATATCAAGATAATTTTTTTCTTACTAGGTTTCAATTTTTTTTCCATAAATTTAATTAAATATATTTCTTTCTTGAAAAATCTTTTACAAAAACACTAAATACAATATAAAACACAACTAATAAATTGTTGAATAATGTATATTGATAAATTTATATTTTTTTAACAATTAATAATGATTTTATTGATATGTTTCAAAGAAATGAAACCTCTTCAAAACTAAACTATTAAAATGTTTCTTATTCTTAATATTGAATTTTAATTTTGTATTAATATTTAGTTACTTTTTTATAGTTGTTTATTTTTTTAGTGAAAATTGATGGTGCAAAATGGGATCAAGTGTAGCACCTTTCATCGTAGAATAAGAACAAAATTGTCAAATAACAGTAAAATACATCTACTCAATGATAAAAATATTTTATAAATGGTGCAACTTTATACTCTCATATTTTTTTTTTGTGAACCCAATCGTAAATATTTATCTATTGCTAAATTGACACTTTTGATTGATATGACATGTGTATTATGCATACATTTTTTGAATCCGGGGTTTCAAGTAGGAGCGAAAATGATAAACCCTAGCCAAATTGTCGGTTCCAGGATTTGAACTCGGGACTACTAGCTCTTATCAATATTGGAACACACACTATCAAATTGTGCCAAGCAAACTTAGTTTGCATTATGCATATTTGATTACACAAGTGCATGGTATATTATATAATATGCTACAAACATTGCATAGGTTGATGATGATACATATTCTAGCCAGGGACGGACCCATAACGAAAAATTAGGAAGGGCTGATACATATAAAAGTAAAATAAAAAATTAGGAGGTCTTAAGGATTGAACCCTACACCTTAAGATAGTACCCAAAACCCCCTAACCACTACACCAAGTAGATAATCTTGCTTTTTTTAGTATTTATAATATATACTGTAGGTCCGCCCCTTATTCTAGCCTGTCTTATTTACAATACATATGATAAATGGTATGGTATATGTTTATATTATTTTCTTGAAATGAGTACATGACAAAATATTTCATATGTTGATGATGATACATATTTCAATTTATCTTCTGATACAATATATATGATAATTGATATGATATACGTGTATATTATTTTTCTCAAACTGAATATATGGTAACACTTAGACTATGCAGTTTTCTGCTTACTGAATTTTGGTTTTCTCATAATGTGATTTTTAATAATTTTTAAATCAATAGACTAGTATTTCGATCGTGTTTGGTGATGCTTTGTAAATATTGAAGCAATTTTGTTCGAGATATATATGTGATTGATGTCTATTTTTCTATTATTTTGTGAGTATGTATGGATCCTCTTAATGTATAGTTTTTGTTACAATTACATTAAAATTTGAAATATCTTGTATAGTTTGAATTTACTTTGAGATCAATATAAAATCCTCGTGTTATGATTGTATCCATCATAATATTCATGTGTGATATCAAAAAATTATAATATGCTTCAATGATATTTTATTTGTTCGACTATAATCGGTCTTGACTTACATGTCAAATTAAAGTTTGAATCTAGGTCGTAACAATCACACATGTTCGTACTCGGTTGAAACTTTTGACTCTTTGCTTTCTTTCGAATGTCACATGCTTGAGCTAATATACGATGAGCTTTGAAGTTTCAAAATTGAATTTTATAAATTATTTAGATGCAACAAGTTCTGGAAACCGGTTGATGAGTCACATCTTCGTCTGCTATATGGGATGTGGTTGCTTGAGGTATGATGAGAGTTTACATATGAGTAGATTTCTTTCATTGTTCTAGCTCTCTTTTCGTTTCTTAGCGACACAACTTAGCATTGTTCATTTAGATCATTCTCGACTTGAATAGGAGTATCCATGGTTGGCGAGCCGAGGAATTAGCTTATTGTGCAATTTGAGTCTCCGATATCTTGATATAATTGTGACTTTCAACTCTTAAGAAAAGTTGCTTCAAAGTCTCCCTATGAGATTCTCTATCATACCCTCGAGAAATTTGTTCTTTAAAAGGTACAAATGAGAGCCATTTGATTCTGAGGGACATGTAATGCAATACATGGTGGTAAAATGATAATTGAGGTTTGGGTAAAAAGATTGTGGAGTTTGTTTGAGCATTGTTATGAAAAGTTTAAATGATTTCTCTATGAGATTATAAGTTGAATAATATATATGGTCCTTTTTATTGCCTCTGCATATATGGCACGAGGGCATGATGATGTTTGAATTTTGTTTTGCATCTTCTTGTAAATGGTATATTGGGAATTGGCAGTAGGGTGTGATGAAATTATTTATCCCAATGCATCTCATGACACATGAATGGTACGTTATGTGATGGTTGATTTTTAGGTTCATCACTTTACGAGGGAGTTGGTACCAACTTTTAGAGTTGTGGATCTTTTGTGACACTTTTAATGGATTCCTCGCTATTGACTCTAGTTGTGATGGTTCATTATCATGTAGTTTTTTCTTCAATCTCCAAAACTTTAAATCCAAAAGTGACATTGAAATTAGGCATTTTTTTTTTAAAATGTAGTGCTAAAATATGAGTGAGTTTATTCCTTAAAAGGAGAACCTCTTTATATATCCTTAGAATTGTCAAATTTTGTATTATACAGAAAATTACGTTTGTTTTGCTTTTTATACCTTGTGACTTGTGAACTACATTTTTGTATCATAAAAAAATGCAAAAAAGTAATTAATAAAATTTGGTATGAGTTGTTGGATTAAATAAAAGCCACAAATAAACATTATCTTATGTGGTAAAAGTTATTCAATAAAATATCTCAAAATTCATCTAACGTTTTGTAACTAAGGGGGTGTTTTCCTCCCGATAATTTTTGTAGATTACTTGTAATCTAAACTTAAAATTACCTGGGCCCACCAGATCACCCTGTTTACTTATTTTAATTCGTAGGCAATCTGAATTGCCTAGCAATGTAGATTACCTATGAAATGATAGTCTACATTATTTAAGAAGGGGATGTCTATCCAGATCACCACCCAAGTGATAATCTTATTTATATTAGTTTCCATATTCGTCCTTTTAAATCTTTCATAAATAAAACATAACACAATAATAAATCATCATATAATAATAACACACACAAATAATAATAATAATTATTATAAATTAATGACCATAATAAATATTATTTAAATAATATCATATTATTATGATCATATTATGAATTAAATATAGCACTAATTGTTATTTATAAGTATTATTAATTAGACTAATATTTTTATAAATTACTATTAATTATAAAGATTATTTTATTATTTTTAATTTGAAGGGTATTGATTACTTAAATACATTAATTTGTGAGTTTATAATTTAAGTTGATAATTTTAAGTCAATAATACAAGATTTTTAACTTAATAATATTTATAAAGGATATTTTGGTAAAATACTGTATATTATTTAGTAGTCATTGATATAAGTAAATATGATTATCTGAATTAGCACTTGGATTACTTATATATAATAAATAAGGAAATGCACATTACTGATAATTTAATAGGTGATAATCTTTCTGTTAAGTAATGTAGATTACCAGATAATATTAAGAGATAATGCAGTAAATGCCTTCTAAGTTCTGAATTTATTTTTGAAAAAAAGAAGAAATATACAATGTTCATGTAGTCGTTTGGATTAGGATTAATCCAAGTTATTGAAAATAGACAAATACTCATAGAGTTAAAAATAACTTATTTATTAAAATCATCTCGAAATACTTAAAATCACTATAAAAGTTTAGTCCTAAGGGACCAAAAATTGCGATATTTCTTTTATTTATAAATTTTTAATATATATATATATTATATTCTTAATGGCTATAAATTAATTATTATTAAAGTTTAATGTATCTGATGCTTAATAGAGACATTGTGCACATCTTAGCCCTTCAATAACTAATAGTTGATTTTATAAATCATGATTGTTTATCAATTTTATGATTCACTATTAATTATGCATTAGATGATTAAAATGTCGAGATGTTGAGCATATTTTAATCCTTTAATAATTAATAGTTAATTTTATAATAATAATTATTTATTAATTTATTTTGAATTATACATTAGATGATTAAGATATGCTCAACATTCTTTTTAAGCATCAAGCGCTTAGTAGTTACATTAAATACTTATTTATTTACATGCTAAATACTTGATGTTTAACAGGGAGGTTGTATATATTTTAGCGCTTCAATATATAATTAATAGTTGATTTTATAAGTCATAATAATAATAATAATAATAATAATAATAATAATAATAATAATAATAATAATAATAATAATAATAATAATAATAATAATAATTATTATTTATAATTAAATGTTGATTATAATAGGATTTAGACTTTTACTTTTTTCGAAAGCATCAAGACCTCTTTCATCAAGCTCTAAGGGACGACTAGGCATGAACCAAACTAAGAACGAACCTTTCTAACTCACTCTCGTATGGCTCGCCCTCGAGCCCTGAACGGGTCGGCCGGATCTTTCCCTATTGTTCTGTTCCTGTCACGAGAAAGACGCACAGAAGAGGTATGCCCAGTGTTAGGCCTGACCTACAAAATGTCATATTAATTAATAACATTATGAATAATAATTAATTCCTGTATTCTAAATTCGCGATTGCCATCTAAGCGGTTGATTCCGTAGAGGACGGTCGTGATTTAATCTTATATACAATAAATGAAACGAACAGACGACCGCCAGCCGTAGATCTAAAACCCTACGGCATCGGAGCCGCTCAGCAGATATGGAGCAGACCCGCTCCATATTCACTATTATACGTCACGCCTAAACCTCCAAAGCCCTAATTTCTTCTCCCTTTTGATTTGGTTCTGCCCTCGTTGCCTGCCGCCGTTCCGCCTGCCGTCGCTGCCACAGCTGCCGCTGCTGCCACCTCTGCCGCCGTTGTGCACTGCTACAACCTCTGCCTACTTGCTGTCGCCGGTTCTTTAGCAGGTTCTTTCTCTCTTGCTCTCACTTTGTTCTATCTCTCGATTGATCTGTTTTTCATATATTTTTGCGTTTTAGAATTCAATGGGCAAGAAGAAGAAGGATAAGGTAATCCTTCCGCCGCAGCTGCCGCCGGAAGTGGCCGACGAAGAGGTTGAGGTCTCTGACGAGGATTTCAACTTCGTCAAGGAAAACCGCAAGTACGCTGGTTTCCTCAAGAAGCTCGACACCAAATCGATCGACAGGTTTGAAATTACTTAATCTGATATCGACATGTTTAATAAAGTTTTGACTTTCGATTTTCGAATTATGCTATGTTTCTCACCGAAGTTCAAATTCCACTGATGATGTTGTAGTGTTTCAAACTTTAGATGTAGTGACAAGATTTTGAGTTAAGCAAATTGATGTGAAGTTTTCATTGAACAATCTGTTAATAGCAAACTATGCAATGCAAGGCCTCATTCCAAATTCCATGATGTTTCAGGCATGTTACACGAGTTGCGGATAAAACTGAGGATGAACTGGAAGCTCTTTATGAGAAGCGGAACAGAAAGGCTGTGCTTCTTAAGGAGGAGGAAGACAAGCTTCGAGTGGAGCCCATAGATGCTCTTCCTGTCAAGTCGTTGAGCGGCGAATTGCAGTATCGGACCCATAATTGTATGTTTGATTGAATTGGCTTTGATTGTAGCTTACTCTAGGTCCTTGCTTCTGTTTGCAACTAAAATTTTACCACGTCAAAAAAGGTCAATTTAATCTGATTTGTAACATTTCTCGTGCACCAAATGGGATGTAAAACTCTTAGTCATATTTGCCTTTTGTTATCTATACCTCAAGTGGTCTCCAAACATCTTTTAATAGCATTACATCTGTAAGTTGTTTTGCATTGAACCCTCTGGCTACCTTTAGTTCTTCCCAAATTTTGGCGATGGGTTGTTTTCACAAAAAAATATCTACTGAATAAGCTATGGATTATCACTATGATTCATAGTCATCTTTTCCTTAAAAAGAAATATCTTACGTTGAACTACATCTCATTCTTTAATAAAATATTTGTGATACAATTGATTTAGTGGTGTCTGTTCTTTCATTGCAGCCAAAGAGTTGAAATCTCAAGGTTCGGGAAATGAAAATGAATCAACTGGGGTTGAAGACAATGACAAGTATACAGGAGTGATGAAGCTTACGAAAGCAGAGAGGAGGCTAAAACTGAAGAAAAGCAAGAAAGAGGCAAAGAAGCTAGCTAGGCAGGAACGAGAACTGGATGATGTAGGAGAAAAAGAAAGTCTACACTCAGATGTTCTGGTACTTGACCAAATATGCTGTCATCAATCAGCAGTATAATTATTGAAAAATATATTAGGTTTCCAATATTACGAAATGAGATGACTGAAGTTCTAGTTGCCTCGTGTACTGTTGACCAGTTCAGAAAAACATGTTTAATATTATACTGTCTGCTGTACATATCACATTTTATTTTACTTTATCAATTAGAAGTCTATACACAGCTCTTCTGGTACTTGACCATATAAGCTTTGTCATCAAGACAGAAGTATCATTGTTCACAAAATATTTGGTTTTTCCGTATCATAAAGTGAGATGCCTGAAGTTCTAATTGCCTCTTATATGATTGCCCCTTTCAGAAAACATGACAGTAGTATATACCATCTACGTTACATAGAACATTTTGTTATACTTTATTTTGCTATACTTAATCAATTAGTAGAAGACTGTCTTTCCTGCAAGGTCATGTTGGTAGTACTATTTCTGCCGTTGAAAGTTCTCCTAGATACTGCAGCATATCCATTTCCTCACTGTTTTAGTTTAATATTCTTTCTTTTACGTGATATCTTATTCAGGCAAAGGTTGAAGAAGACCTTTCAGCAGAAGAGTTGTTCAGGAGGAAAAAGATTAAGCTTGCAGAAATTGGATTGAAGTTGATGGAAAATCCTGAGGCAAATATCAAAATCCTGAAGGAGTTATTACAAATTTGTGATGATAAGGATAAAAATATAGCCAAGCTTGCATTGATGTCCTTGTTGGCTGTCTTCAAAGATATCATTCCTAGGTACTCATTTCCTTGTTCTCCCTCTTTCCCCTTGTGGATGCATCTAAACCCTTAAAGCATACTCCTGTAGGTTACCTATATATTATAACCATATTTCATTTGGTATTTTCTGCAGCTATCGTATCAGATTACCAACTGAAAAGGAACTTCAAATGACGGTGTCCAAAGCAGTTCGCCAAGCACGAATTTTTGAATCCACTCTTTTAAAGTATTACAAGGTCATTTGTCTATCATTGCAGTTCAATTTGAAGCCATGAAACTTCCCTCAAAAAAACTTGAAGCCAGGAAATCATATTTTTAACAATTATAATATCGACTATTACATGCTTGATGCCATTTAATTTTCTTTGACAACCTAAGTTTTGTGGTATGTTCTATATATTGCTTTTTTCTAATTGCTGTGCTCACATGTCTATGCCTCGACTTTATTGGTGCACTTTTTCCACATTAAAGGTTGCTCTTGATTTATAATTCGTTCATTTAAATTTGATGGGCATGCAATATTTATGTTGTATAAACTTATCCCCAGAAAAAACTTGTGTATAAAATCTAATATCTAAATAAACTCGTTCCAGTTCCCTTTGTGTAATTGTTTGGTAATAATCATTTCTCAACATTTACTAGGTTTAACTTGTTAACTAGACTGTTGATTTTTCTCATCTTTTGATAAAAGTGGACATTTTTCTAACTATTGGATAGATGTAAGATCACATTTATGTAAAGTTTTATGTTTTCTTTGATAAAATATGACATCACATTTCTTAAAAAAAATTGATCACATGTGATCAAACAGTTATAAGATAAGTAAATCTGCAATCTTCATATATGTGTTCATGTGTGGATCAAGAGTTCTTTTTGTTCATCATCCCTCGCTATCCAGCCAGTTGGGATGTGATGTATTTGTTGAGGGCACTATAAGAGTTTCAATATGCATGAAGCTTATGTAGATTAAATGGTCGGGCTCCAACTGAATCATAACTGACATTGTTTTTTCTAATGTACATTTGATGCACCTAATGTGATTTTGCATTGATGTAAATGCATATAATTCATATTAGTTATTGTGCTGTTTTTCATCTGCATGTCAGGTGTTGTTTTTAGTTTCAGATTCGTCTATGGTTCTGTAAGCTATAGCTTTCATCCATGTCAAATTTTTTTACTAACTTTCTAGGTGTTGTATACTAGGCATATCTCATACAGCTGAAGCAGTTGGAGAAACGCCCAGATTTCCATCAGGTTGTCATCCGGTGCTTCTGTTCCTTATTAGAAGAAGTACCACACTTCAACTTCCGTGAAAGTATATTGGCCACTGTAGTCAAGAACATAAGCTCCATGGATGATACCATAAGGTTTATATATTTAGGTCTCATATCAAATTAAGCTTTTTCTTCCAACTTGCTTGTTTTTTGACACAATAATTATGTTGCCAATTTGAATTTTTTATGAGTTTGCAGTTTGCATGTGATTCGAGAAATTTGTAGTATCATGGACACTATCCCTTACAGTTCATGTTGGGTAAATGCTAGAGGATCATTTATAATTCACATCTAATTGGGATTTTCAACAAAATGACCACTTTTGAATTAGTGGAAAATATTTGGAAATGATACTGTTAATTGTTGTTATATTCCATAGTACCCTTGTGGGTAATGGTGGGAGTACTCAAAGGTCTTATGTCAAAAGATTAAACTGTTTCTATGAAGGTTCAGAATTTCTATGCACTAACAATTTTATATGCTTTAAAGATTGACAAGATGAAATCTCACAGAATTACAAGATGAAGAAACAGTAATAGTCATGGTCAAGATTCCCTCCAATAATGATCATTGTCAAGTTCATTTTCTCTGCATCTAGATTATCTTCCATAAGAAGTTTGAATTAGTGATTTAATTATTGTAGTATTTATAAGTGTACTTACATGGCACGTTAACAGGAGACACCCCCAAGTCTGAGTTTTGTTAAATTTCAACCTTTCGTTATAATCAAGTCCTTACTGAACGTAGTTTAGTTATTGCTAATGCATGACGTGCTTGAAGTAACTTAAAGGAGGTGGTTTTTTTATGTCTATATGTAATGAACTAATCTATTTGAACTACTTTCTTAAAAGAACAATTAATCTATTCAGACTTGAGAATCAATGAGCTTATGTTCTGCCAGAAATTTCTGTTTTAGTTTGTGCTGAATAACATTGTTTTTCATATTCATGTACCCAAATAATGCTTATATGAATGATTTGCTACCACTCTTTGCATAACCGAGCACCCAGATAGGCTTCTGTGAATGGTTGAGGTTATATGACACAAAAGATGATCCAGAATCAGCATTCTTCTCACACTGAATTGCTATGCCCGAGTAGTTAATTATGATACACTAATATGAACTTCTTGCAGTTCCACGCCAGGCTGATAATCTTCAACTCTGATATATTGCTCATCTTAAATTTTTTGCAGAAGGCTCTGCTGTTGTGCTGTTCGATCACTTTTTTTAAATGAAGGTAAACACGATGGTGAAGCAACTTTGGAAGCTGTGCGGTTGATCGCTACCCTTGTGAAGTCGCATGATTGCCAACTTCATCCTGACAGTATAGATGTGTGCATCTCCATAACTTCTCATCATAAACTTGTCTAAAGATTTTCTTCATAATCTTCTGGCATTTTCTCTTATCATATGTTTTTCTGTTTCTTCCCAATCTTTTGTATGCTAACCAACGATGTTTGGATAATTATCAGTTATCTACCGTAGTGTGATACCTATAAATTTCCTTTCCACTTTGTATTTTAACTTTTTGTATGTTGTTCAATTTTCGTTTTAAATATGGTATTCATTGTCCAGTAAATATTCTTTGGCAGGTATTTTTATCCTTGTCATTTGATGAGGATCTTGGAAAATCCAACAATATGGACGAGGACACAACCAGACCAAAGAGAAATAGGAAATGGAAGACCCATGACAAGTCAAAACAACTGCAACCTGGTGATATGAACAGATCTAGACAGGAATCAGCTGAAAAGACAGGAGATGAGGTATTTCAGTCATCACCTTACAAATATTTTATCCTTCATAGGATAACTTATTTTCATTTTGATTCGTTGGTTGCACAGCATTCAATTACCATTTCTCTTTATAGGTCACTACAGATTTAAAGTCTGCTTCATTTGCTATGGACTCAAAAGAGAAAAGAAGAATGCAGTCAGAAACACTTGCTGCAGTTTTTGAGACATATTTTCGCGTTTTGAAGAGTAGCATGAGTCCTACCATGGGGTGCGTGACAAGTTGGCTAATTCTTCAAATTTTAGTTATCAGATTCTTAAATATCAGTACAGAAAGAGAATGTTGTGGCATGTGATATCTTTTACATAGTGGATTTCTCACTCAAGGTTCTTGTTTTCAGCTAGTCTCTATTTTCTTATTTGAGTAGTCCGCCATTGGCAGTTTATGTCATCAGCATCAAATTGTTGAATTCTTGAAGAATTGAGCTCTATTTTGCTCACAGTATAGTCACCATCATTTCTTAAGTTATATTTCCACATTTCAAAAATTGATATTCTTATGGAGATAATTCAATTTCACTGGAAGAAATTTGTTCCAAGTTTCCAACCTATTTTCCTTTTTTCTTTCGAGGGGTAATGACCTATTTTCTTGCATACATAACAAGTTCTTAATCCTATTTATACACTGGTGATAATGGACATCAACATTTATAAACCCATTTTTTCTCATTTGCATGAATTCTATCTGCAGATAGATACTTTTTTGGGCAATGTGGTTCACATGCAAACTGTATTTGAATATTGTTCTTTTCCTTATGAGAAAAGCAGTATTTGAATATTGAGTAAATTTCCTGTTCAACCACTTTCCTCAGTGACTTTTGAGAAGGATATTATATTTCTCTTTGGTGGATAAAATCTTTGAGTAGTTTGAATAATATGACCATATTAATCCATGAACTACATATTAGCTGTGAATACCATGTTATCTGCAGATAGATATTTTTTTGGGCAATGTAGTTCACATGCAAACTGTATTTGAAATATTGTTCTTTTCCGTATGAGAAAGCAGTATTTGAATATTGAGTAAATTTCCTGTTCAACCATTTTCCTCAGCGACTTTTTAGAAGGATGATATTTTTATTTCTCTTTGGTGGATAAAATCTTTTAGTATTTTGAATAATATGACCATATTAATTCATGAACTACAGATCAGCTGCAAATACCATTTCTGTATCTGGTGGATTGGTGCCACACCCATTACTTGCATCTTGCTTGAAGGGCTTGGGAAAGTTTTCACATTTGATCGATTTGGACTTTATGGGTGATTTGATGCAGTCCCTCAAAAAGCTCGCTGGTCACAGTAACCACCATGATGGTTCTTCTCAGAATCACTTGTCTGTTTCAGAGCGTCTACAATGCTGCATTGTGGCATTCAAGGTGATGAGGAATAATCTCGATGCGCTGAACGTAGATCTGCAAGATTTTTTTATTCAGCTTTATAACCTTCTCTTGGATTATATGCCTGACAGGTAAGGATTACTTATCTCAGTATGCTTCTGAAAAAAACTTATCTCAGTATGAGTTGATTAAGTCGACAATTATGTTTGTGCATTTTCTCATGGATATCTTTTGTTGTTTCTCTTTACATGTATCTTAACCATACAACTTGAATTACTAGTTCCCATCTCATCATTGTCATTTATAAGGCAATTGTCCAAAAAAGTAATTAACCATGTCTCTGTACATTTCTTATTTATGGTGGTTATGAATTCATACAATGTTGTTAATTAGTTTCATACCCATGCTTTCGTATGTTATTATTAACTGAAGTATTCCATTGGCTCTAGGTTTCAAATCCTAGCGTGACTAGTCGACCATTTTGGCTTGTAGCATTTGATGCACTAATGTTTATCACACTTTGCTTGAGAATATGGAAATATAAAACACTGTGCATCTTCTGCAATTTATTATTAACTCACATTTGTAACACAGTGATTTTTACTGATGTTGGAACTAGTAATTTCCAAATTGATAATTTTCTTTCTTTTTAAAAAAAAAAGTTCAAATATGTTGTGCAACATTCTTATAGAAGAGTGCATGTCAATTGGGTTTAACTATATCCTGTAAAAGCAGAGATCGAGGTGAAGTGTTGGCTGAAGCTTTGAAGATAATGCTTTGTGAAGGAAAGCACCATGATATGCAGAGGGCTGCTGCTTTTATCAAACGCCTAGGAAGCTTTTGTTTGTCCATAGGATCTGCAGAGGCGTTGGCAGGTAATTCTGTCATTTGTGTCTAACATGCACTATTCATCAGCTTGTAGCTGTCCATCTTGGTTAACTATGAGATTTTACATTTAGCTCCTTGATTCCTTGTGTGCGGAGATGAGTGACAACTGTTGCTAGAGAAGTTTTCTTTAAGTTATTGTTGATGCCGTACTCCATGCACATTGCCTTTGCGCTTTACCTTTTAGCTATAGTTATTATTTCTTCAATCTCTTGTCCTTGCAATTTTTTTTCTTTTCTTCTGTTGCACACTTGTTTACCCAAGGAGTGATTGACAAAGTTCGAAAAGAAAGTTTCGTCTAAGTTATCCTTTACCTCAGTTACAAGGGAGGCCCATGAGGCTAGTACAATAAAAGATAAGTTGGAAATAAATATGTCCCACAAGGGACTCGAACCTTTGTCTACAAGAGGAATCAAAGTCCCA
The DNA here is from genome assembly GCA_001647135.1 of Pontederia paniculata. Taxonomy (NCBI): domain Eukaryota; kingdom Viridiplantae; phylum Streptophyta; class Magnoliopsida; order Commelinales; family Pontederiaceae; genus Pontederia; species Pontederia paniculata. Next base: position 6,649 of record LTAE01001398.1, on the reverse strand, counting down.
AACCTGTTCATCTAATAGCTGGTTGTCTTGTGAGTTATCCGTGATTACATTACTCCATGGTGCCATGGTGCTTTACCCTCTGGGAGGGTTCCTTTTTCTTCAATCTCTTTTTCTTTTGTGCTTTGGTCTACATTTATTTTGGTCTTTTATGTTTCCTGTTTCAGGTTCTATACTTCTCATCCCTGTTGCATGAAATTTGTTAGCTTCATGAAAGTATTTTGTCTAACGATGTTCTCTACCATGTCCTTGTCATTCATGACAGAAATTAATGATTATTCTTCTAGAGTGCTTGATTTTTGCTTATGCAATGTGATCAAGTGCTGTGTGCCTGTTTATCTTGCATACCTGGTTATGAGTCCAACCTGGCCCCATGAGACAAGACCACCTTAATCTATATAACCCAAATTTGTTAGTCTTGATGTAGTTTAAGAAAATAAGAATATACTATGATAACTATTTTCTTCTTTCCCTCACAAATATTCTTTCTTTCAGCCCTTGTCACAGTAAAGCATCTGCTGCAAAAGAATAGCTTGTGCCGTGGTATGCTAGAGAATGATGGTGGTGGTGGTTTGCTTTCCGGCTTAGTTGCGGTAAGAATTTTTGTCTTTGGCCTATGATTTTGGTGACCACCTCTTGAATGTCCTAACCTATCTACTATATCCAGAAATACCAACCTGATGCTGTAGACCCAAATCTCAGTGGTGCCCTTGCTTCTGTCCTCTGGGAACTTAGCCTTCTAACGAAACATTTTAATCCCTCTATCTCATCGATGGCTACGAGTATTTCCAGCATGGCAAGCATGAATCCCACACATTCTCAGGTTTATCTTTCTACTGTAAACCCAGTGCAAGCATTTTCAGACTTATCAATTGAGAAGGAATTATACAAGCCTACTGTCAAACCTGGCTCCTTGAATCGCAAACGGAAAAGAGAAAGTGGAAACCATCTTGCTGTGGATCCAAATCAAGTTCAGTTGGACAACCTAGTAAATGAGGATGAGGTCCAAAGAAAGTTGGAAGGTCATTTCATGATCCATAAAGGTATTGAGGAGAATGAGAGATTGAGGCGCGAATTGAATGATACTCTGTCATCAATTAACCTGTACAAAGAATACAAGAGCCAGAAGAAACAGAAGAGAAGTTCAAAGAGAAGTACAAGCGTGAAGTAAACGTTGTGTGATTATCAGAGTTATTGCTCATCTTCAGACGACTCTTGGGCAGAAAATTTTGACATTATGCATTTGGTTTTTGTAGAGAGTTATGCGTGGTGACATTGAGCATGACTTTCCCAGATAGTTATGTTTCTTTTAGTAGTTTTGTAGTGTTTTATCAGCAATAATTCACAATGACGAGCTCGATAAAAGTCCACAGAGATGCAATTGTTTTAATTAGCTGGTGGTTAATATATGTTCTTGACAACTTTGGCTGTGGATTGTGTTCATTTCTTGTTCCTTGCATTGTCATGGTTGACTTGTGCATTCTCCATTCGTCAGCTTAAACTCATCAGAAGTTATTTTTTCGATCATGAGTTCATCTTACTATGCATTTGTTGACCTGCCTACATCTTTAACAAATCGTTACAGTATTATGATTATGCATGTATTTCTTTCCATCTCCTTGACATTATGCATAGAAAAGTTTATAAGGTCGTGTCATTTAAATTTCACTAGAAAATACGCTATCAACAATTTGGACACGCTACATGAATTAATACCTTTTTTTTTCTTTTACACCATTCTTATTTATGATGGCAGTTATAATCATCACCTTTTCTTCAGTATTGATCTTGGTATTTAGAAGAGCTATGAGATTTGGTTCCGGGGTGCTCGCCATTCTTAAAGCCCAGTATTTGTATCACTAATTTTCTATATAATTTATTCTTTATTTTTTTTATACTATACATCTAAGATTGAGAAGATGTATGGCATATTTCTTCCTTTAATAGGTATTTGATGACATTATGCCATGGTATTCTCTAGCGTTTTAATAACTTCAAAATTGGTCTTGGAATTTTGCTTTTATTATGATTATATTTTAATGACGACTAAGTAGACTCAAGGAATAATTTTATATTTTATTTTAGGACGTGTTTGAATTGAAGGAAAAAAATGTAATGAAGAGAAGAGTAAAAATTATCTTATTTAGAGATCAAATTAAAATTAATCTTCTTTCTCCTTCAAATTAACTGTAGTACTCAATTTAAAATTAAATTCTTTACTCTCAATTCTCTTTCTTCTCATTACCATTTTCTCTCTACCCTTAAGTTGAGTAAAATATATATTAGATGCTCCATAATCAGAAGTGTTGTGTGTGTTAACTTTATATCCTAATTTTTTTATATTTTTAAATTTTAGTCATTGAAACGCCTTTAGTTATTTCATTTGATTAGTGTATTAACGAAAATATTTGGAAATTAGGTTGAATTTGGTTATCATCATAAAATTAAAAAGTGACTAATTACATTTAATTTTTAGAGATAATAAAATATGACAAACGAGTAATAATAATGAAAAAAAACAATGAGCAAAGATAAGGGATAAATACAGAACGATTCATGCATTGTCAAGTTTTTTAAGCAAGCGCTAAAAAATGTGTTTTAATGCTATAAAAAGGAACAAAGAGTAAAACTAAATAGAAAACGATTGGCTTGAAATTTTGCAATGCCAACAGTCAATTTTCAAAATGTTCATATTTTAATCAGAAACACGCTTTCTAATATCTTATTTGGGTATTTACTGCTACGCAATTTCCTTTTTTTTTACAGTGGACCATAAGGACATGTTCTAAGATCTTATTTTTATAGTTTAATAATTGGACCAACTTTTTCTTTCGGTCAAGATAGTTGAGATTATTTGAACTCAACTATGTTCGGAGGAACCACAAAAGTTAAATTCTTATTAAATTGACCACTCTAATAGCTCGAACTGGGTACTATGACACAAATCCAATAATAAACTTTGAAGTATAATTGGACCAACTTTGGCGTGAAGCTGCCATGCATTCCTTTTGCATTATCTTTTCAGTCAGGAATCAGAAAACACAACAACAGATCTCTAAAATTGTAATTCTGGTAGATAAATATCATCAAAAGATTCAAGGCCTCTTTCTGCATTCCGTTTAGTTACACCTGTCTCAAAAATCATTTTGAATTCTATACAAATCTACTTACGTACGTATGGCCTGAGAAACAAAACGTAAAAGCATACTACCAAGTACGTAGCAGCAAACTGCTACTACGACTTGGCCCCGAGGGCGGCATCGACGACGGCTCTGAAGCGATCGGCGTCGCACGGGATCCGGAGGATGCCGCGCTGCTGGTAGCCGAACTCCTCTTCGGCCATGGCGAGCAGGCCGACGAAGGGCGGGTGCTTGAAGAGCTTGGTGTGAACCAGGAACCGCTCCTCGCTCCCACTCTCCTTCCCCACCAGCAGAGGCACGTACCCTTTGGCCGGCGCCACCACTTCGCTCCTCCTCCCCATGGCCGCGTCTCGCCGACGCCCGCGCGGTCTTGGCAGATTGGTTGCACGCCGCATCCGTCCCTGGTTTTCTTTTTATAGCAAAACAAGGGCGCAGATGGCGTGCTTTGAATCGGAGGACACACACAAAGTAATAGCAACGTAGACCGCGTGTGAAAACAGTGAGATAATGGTGGGAAGCTTGGAATGAGTTGACCATGGAAGTTGGAATATAGATTTCAATGTTTCTATATATGTGACATGTTCATTTATTTCAAATTTTGAGGCTAGGAGCAGTTATTTGATGTCTAGAGGAGTAAGGTATAGGCTTAAATATAATTTGACTCGATGGATAGATGTGATGGGCACGGTGGAGCAAGAGGTGCTCAAGTGGAAGATGTGAAACATTAATAAAACTAATAAAAAAAATTAGAGATATTTCTTTACACTTTTCAACTATAATAAATTGTCATATTTAATTTTATATTTTCTAAATTATATTTTGCATCAATCAACTTTGATTGATATAAATCATTAGTGAATCTATATTCTGAGTTGAAGGACGAAGTTAATAAATTTCAGTTCTAAAGTCACCTATTAATTTGACACCGTAAAAAAAATATACTTTGCATTACCTTTTCACTATTTTATTTTAATTGATATTCACCTTCTCACGAGCTCGCAAAGGATGAGCTCGTGACCGTGTATGAAGGGCCTAAAGGCATGCACAACAGGTCAACAGGACAATCATAATTACGCCAAAGACTAGCTATATGCCACCATCAATCAATACCAATTCAATAATACTTTAACTCCAAGGGCAATCAGTAACATAGTGATCCACTAAGGAGTCTGTTTTTGTACAATTTTATGGGGGCATTATACCATAATTATAATAATCATCGTCGATCGTATAAAGGCATTGACATGTATCAGTCATTATAATGATTTCAACCATTAAATCAATTAATAACAGCTTCAATAAAATTTATAGATATCATAAACATATAATAATAAATAAACAACGACAAGCATAATTTCATAATTAGTAACTCTTGATCACAGAATGAATAATATTTTTCAGGCTACAACTTCATGGAAAAATAACACACCATATGGAGTTGTAGAGCACGAGAATATATATCGGTGAAATCATCTATATAAGGATTTCCTTATGTACATTAAGGTTGACAAAAAGTTCTTTTTACTATTGTTCTTCTTTGCACGTCCTGTCGCATGTAGGTGCATTAAAGCCTCTTGTTATGAAAAATAGATAAAAGAAAGAAATCACATATAGAAAAAAATATAAATTTATGAGATTCAATTTTAACTGAATTGTGTCTTTGAACGACGGTTAAATCTTTTTTTTAATATGAAAAATAATTAATTAATTTAGATTTAATTTTGGTGCTAACGAAGTTTATGTTGAATCTAGAATTTCGAGATTGTTTTGATGATCACAAATTTGTCAAGGAACTTAGTTTGTACTGATGAACTTGTTGAGCTGATTTTTGAAACAAGATATTCAAGTTCAGAATATGAAATGTCGACTAAAGCTAAAGGAATGAACGACTTATGCACACGGAAGACATTTCAGAAGAACTACATGTGTGCAATGGTTGTCTTAAGAATATGAAGTGGTCGACCAATATTGAAGGAGGATGCATGTGAAGAGAGATCAGAGTTAGACCGGTCGATCAAAGATAAATGGAGGACGACCGAAGAAATGAGCTAAACATGAGAGGTCATCCGATGATGAGAATGGGCGACCGAAGGCAACAACCTTATTACCAGAGGATGGAGAACGGGCGGTCCAAGGAGAAGTGGACGCCCAAAGAAGACTTAGTCGAAGAAGGATCTTGGATAAGCAGAGAAGAGGTCGCCCGAGGCTGAAGAGCGGACGATCGAAGGTCTGAGGATGAAGGCAATGAACGTCCAAATGGCTCAGGGTGGAGATAGTGGACAACAAGAAGATTGCCAAGGCTGAGGAGTGGACGTTCGAAGGCTCTGGTGTAGTAGCAGCGGACGACCAAAGCAGACAACATACAAGAGAGTGATCGACTGCAGGATGAGTGCGGACGACCAATTGACATCAGGTGAAGACAAGGGTCGTCCAGAGTCTTGGTGAGAAGACAAGCGGACGTCCAAGAGTTTGTCAGAACTGATGAAGGCTGAGGATCATACGACCGTAGGATTGACGGACGATCGATGGAGTGTTAGAGGTCGTCCAAAGTCTGAGGAGACAGAGCATCGGTCGACCAAGAAGTCTGAGTAGAAGGTATGGATGTCCAAGGAAACTGGCGAGGTGTCAGTGGACGTTCGGAGAATGTCTGGAGAAGACTGTGGACGTCCGAAGTTTCAGAAGGGAATGAGCGAACGTCTGGACCTGTCAAAGGAAGCTTTGGAGGACGTCTGAGGATCTCATTGGATAGTGAGCAAATGACCAAAGTACTGACAGAGGAGGGAGCAGACGTCCGAGGATCTTAGTGTGAATTGAGCGGACGCTCGGAGATTCCACAAGGCGGAGCGGTGGACGCCAGAAGGATTCAGGAGGAATCAGTGGGCAACCATAGGAGTGCCAGAGGTGCTGGCACGGGTCAAGTCGGGCGACCGATGGTGCAGAGGGCGACCGAAGGATCTTGTCAAGCCTTCAATTCCAGAAGTGGGGTCCAGGTGATTGAGGTGCAATCAACGGGCATCCAGAGAAGTTGAAGGAGGTGATGTACAATCAGGTCGGTCGACCAAAGGGTGTCGTGGGTGACCGAAGGATCCTAACAAATTTTTAATGTCAGGAGTGGACGTCCAGTTGAAGAGGGAAGATGGCACGGTGTCAAGCAGGTCGGCCACAGGTGGTGGCGGACGACCAAGGAGGCTTGATAGATGTCTTCAAGGGCAAGAGTGTGCGTCTAGGATGCTGAAGTGAAGTCAGCGGACGACCAATGCAGTTGAAGACGATGGACAAGTCAAGGACGGTCGGCCATAGGTAGTGGCAGACGACCGTTGGAGCTTGACAGATAGCTTCACTCGAGAGTGGGCGTCCAGGATGCTGAAATAAAGTCAGCGGACGACCAGAGATGAGTGGTAGCTGGTGAAGGTCAAGATCGGTCAACCGAAGATGAAGCGCGAGTGACCGAAGGAGCTTGACCGCACTCTTCAACTGGAGAGTGGGTGTCCAGGAGGCTGAAGTGAATCAGC